>VZRH01000079.1:242063-299801 GCA_013397555.1 Urocynchramus pylzowi | reverse complement strand
TTTTTTTTTTTTTTTGTCAAATCTTGTGGCAGGTGAGTTTACTAGACAACTTGAAGAGAAGGAATCACTGATAAGTCAGCTGTCCCGGGGAAAAACATCCTTTACACAACAGATTGAAGAACTTAAGAGACAGCTAGAAGAGGAAACCAAGGTAATGCTTCATCTGTGTCCCATTCCTTGAAATGGAATGGTGAAAAGTGTCCATGTTCAATTGTGGCCTAAATAAAAGCTGAAATGAGACATAGGCATGACAATGATTCCTACTAATTGTACTGATATAAGTTCCTGCCCCTGACTGAGGCAAGTCACAAAAGAAGAGTTTGGGAAAATCATTGGCTAAATAAATCATAAATCATAAATAAAATTTACCCAGCAGGAGCGCCAAAATCTCAGATTTTACATCTTAAAAGTTTAGGTTGTTTCTCCAAAGTTGTTAAATTATTCTCAGTCTTGATAGCTTCCTCCTCATGTCACCAGTTAGGGATCACTTCAAACAATTTTCACCTCACTTGACCTGGACTGTCAAAGACAGAGGCAAAAAGGAAGAAAGAAACTTAAGCCTCAATTTGAATTTCTAGGGGCTGTTTGTTTTGTTTTTGCTGTAGGTAGCCTTGTAATGTTGTGGCCTTTCTATCCCTGCAGTCCAAAAATGCCCTGGCTCATGCCTTGCAAGCAGCCAGGCATGACTGTGATCTCTTGCGGGAGCAGTATGAGGAGGAGCAGGAAGCCAAAGCAGAGCTGCAGCGGGCTCTCTCCAAGGGAAATGCAGAAGTGGCACAGTGGAGAACAAAGTATGAGACTGATGCCATTCAGAGAACTGAGGAGCTGGAAGATGCCAAGTGAGTTACGTGGGCTTCAGCGTGCCCTTGACTGGCGGAACTGTGCTCACCGGCTCTTGTTGTGTGCTAAGGAAATAGGGTTGGAAACTTTCCTGGTTGGAAAGTCAACGCTGTACTTTGGGGCTGTCCTTTTGTTCTTCTTATTGCTTGGGCGGATCTATGTTTCTGCTGAGTGCTTGTCTCCAGAGGAGTGGCTGTGGATATGGGGGTTTATTTGAGAGCTAACAAAATTAGATAGTCCTACTTAGCTATGCCAAACTCTCTTACTTTGCCCTGGCCCAGTACTATGTTTCCTTTGTCTTGACTTCCCTTTCCTACTGGGAGATGATGGCTGCCCCGGGAAAGTAGAGCAGAAAGTCCCGTTGGTTCACACTGTACAGCTGCTCCCAGTTACCAGGCTCAGGTTGCTGGGCAAGGTCTTTGAACATCTCCAACTTCTGCCTCTGCACATCTCCAATCTGCAGGATCTTACCACACTTTCAGCATATTTTCTTAATGTAGTATCTCCAGAATCCTCTTTCTAGGCCATCCTTTCTTTTCAGCATCTCTTCTTGCCAGGACTCCCTGTTTTCCCAATCTGAAGAGTCTATGAACAAAAGCCCAAGGCATGACCTGGTGGTTGTCCTAACTGGTGGTTGTCTCATATCTCTTAATCGGAGGAAAATGACACTGTCATTTAGAGCAGGTCTTATAAAAAATTTACAACCAGCCCATACTGGTTACAGCTAGTAAGTAGCTAGCTGTTGCCTGAGAGTTCAGAAGTTCAATTTCAAATATTCACAGACACACAAGAAAATGTTTTGCCCCATACCAGTATTCATAATTTAAGCTGTTTTTTTTCCATTGTAGTCCCTTCTTTCTAGAGGCTCAACTTCCCTCTCTGTTCCTCTTTCTCTTGCCCCATCCTCATCCTCACCCCCTCCCTGTTTTCCCTTTCAGAACTGATTTACTGAGTTATTGCTTTGATGTCAGTTTTTCTGGATAACATGGCCGCAGTGACACTTGGTCATTTCACTGTGTATTCCCACCTGATAGGAAGAAGCTCGCTGCTCGCCTGCAAGAAGCTGAGGAAGCAATTGAGGCAGCCAATGCCAAGTGCTCCTCTCTGGAAAAGACAAAGCATAGGCTGCAGAATGAGCTGGAAGACATGATGATTGACCTGGAGAAGGCCAACTCAGCAGCTGCCTCGCTGGACAAGAAGCAGCGTGGTTTTGACAAGATCATCAGTGACTGGAAGCAGAAGTACGAGGAGTCACAGGCAGAGCTGGAGGCTTCCCAGAAGGAGGCCCGTGGCCTCAGCACTGAGCTCTTCAAGCTGAAGAATGCCTATGAGGAGACACTGGACCACCTGGAGACTTTGAAAAGGGAAAACAAGAACCTCCAAGGTAGGCTTCATGCAGGTCCTGCAGCCAGTGCAAGAGCCACATCAGCAGATGGCTGGGGGGATGCAGGTGCCCTGCAGCAGCTGTGGGGAAAGATGCTCATCTCATCCTGAGATGAGCTTTCTGATGTCATTTGAGACACTGATGCTGCCAGTGAATGTTTTGCACATGGAGACTAGTATGGCCAGAGCAGAGAAGACTTCCCTTTGCCCCCCTGTCAATGCAACTCACTGGCAGAGGAGGCAGTCTCAAGGGAGGAGCAAGAAAGATGATAGAGGTGCAGTGGATGAAGCCTAAACAGCAGAGTATGGTGTTCCTAACCTACAGATCACAGATAAAAACTAAATCACTATAGCCGCTTCAAAAAGCATTCACAAGAAAAGCTGTGCCTTCAAGTTTTTCAGGTAAAAAATCTTGCTGTAAGTGAAAGTAAGGCAGGGCTCTTGTACAGAAGACCCTTGAGGTAGCAGTTTGAGGCATGGGTCCTCTATTCACACTCCATGAATTGCAGGATGTTCAAAACTCTCTGTTTGCTAAATCTATCCATCCTCTTTTGTTTCAGAGGAGATTTCTGATCTGACCAATCAGATTAGTGAAGGAAACAAAAGCCTCCATGAAATAGAAAAAATCAAGAAGCAGGTTGAGCAAGAGAAGTCAGAAGTTCAGCTGGCTCTGGAAGAAGCAGAGGTAAGGATAGAAAGCTCAAGGGAAAAGGAAGAGGGTGTCTTTATCAGGATTTTCCATCATTTTCATCTGCCCTACTGTCCCAGAGCATATCTTCCTTCCACAGCTCTGAGATGTGAGCTGTGAGCAGAGTACATGTGATTATGTACTCTGCCAAAAAGCTTCCCTTGCTGGGAAGAATCAGTTCTTGAGGGATCTAAGTGGCACCATTTACTTTCCTGGACTGTGTGGAATGGCTTTCTAAAACTCATTGGTATTAGGAGCTAACAAAAGTAAAGTGATGATGTATCTTACTCTAAATGTGAAAGAAATGGATTAATGCAGATTTCCTCCCTTTCTTGTGAATTTGGGCCTCTGGCAGTCACTGCTGTTGACAAAGAATTTCCACGTGCCTTTCCCATTAATATGTTGTGGCTCCTGGTCTTGATGTGTGTATTTGACTGAACCGCTGCATGTTAGCTAGAGATCAGCAGGGATTTTGTACAGCTTTGTTTTCACAATCCTCATTCTGTTTCCTCTTCTCTTGATGGAAGCCTAGCTGAGCTTGTGCAGTTCCACCCTTCAGAGAGCACCTCCCAAAATATGATGTTCAGTTCTGTGCTTTTGTTCCTGTTCAGTGAGAGCAGCAGGGAGACAGAATGACACTGAGCCTGGCTTATGTGAGACCTGAAAGTCAGAGGCCTTATTATTTCTTTATGGGCTGTTAACTATTGCTTAGTTCTTCACCTCTCTATATGAGAGAAATGTGGAAATAAAGACAGGAACAAATCACCCCTGTTTCACAGACTTGTCTTCATGTTAATTGGAAAGAATGAACAGAGAGTTTTTGCATTTTGTCATACAGAGCTGTAGTCTGTTATTTCTTTCCTTGCAGTCATCTTGCCTAATAAGATTATGTAATTGGAAATTTTCCAATTTGGAAACTTTGTGATTTGGAGAGATTTTTGTGAGCAGGAGGGGATGGGTGTGTGGATGCCTTCACTCTCCCAACAACAATCTTGGTTTAGCTTATCCCTGTCCCTTACAAGCCTGTGAATTTCTGGAGGGTGTCTATGCAGAGGTGTGGAGCAGGGAACATCTGTTGATGTCAAAACTATGCAGGCAGGGCTGAAGGTGTTGGGGTGTTGTTTGGGTGGGGTTTTTTTGTGAGCTGTGGACTGTTTGACAATTTGTCCTCTGAGGAGTTGCTGCTCGGTTTTTCAGCTGTCAGGTTGCATTAGAAGGCAAATAAATGTGTTGTCTTGCCATGTAAGCTACTTGTGTCCTTGCCTAGAGAGAGGAGGAGGAAACAGGAAGAGAAGTGTGAAGGGATCATGTTTGTGCAGCTGTTTGTAGTTTGGGGAAAAAAAATCAATTCCTTGTTTGCAAGCTCTCGGTGTTTTCTATTTCAGGGAGCTTTGGAACATGAAGAAAGTAAGACCCTTCGTTTTCAGCTTGAACTTTCTCAGGTTAAAGCAGAGTTTGAAAGGAAACTGACAGAAAAGGAGGAAGAAATGGAAAATATAAGGTACTCTGCAGGAAGCAGCATGTTTCTTAAGGGAAAAGTCTAAAATGACTGGAACTATACTCAGGACCCAAGCCAGTGAAACACATCATAGGTAGTTATGCCAGCATAGGCAGATACTGTCTGTACCAGAAACCAAGACAGCTCTGACTATCTGCCAAAGGCTAGCCCTGCGACATTTGCCTTGCTCAGTTCAAATATTCCTGTCAGATCAGTCTCTGACAGTGTACAATTAAACTCATCATGCATAACACACTGCAGCTGTGAAAAACCTGGCTGGCATAATGAATTCACAGCAGACCAGGGCCACTAACTCTGTATGTTGACAGTATGGAGGTAAGTAGGTCTAGAGAGCTGCCATCTCCTAATCCTGTGTGGGATGGCTGCCTCCCAAAGGGACCCCTAGGCAAAATCAGCAGTACTTGCCTCAGTGGTGCTCAAACCCATGTTATCTGAGGGCATTTAGTTAATTTATGCAATTACAGCTACACTGAGTGTGGCACGATGTGAGGAGCTTGCTGTTATGTGTACACCATTTGGGTAAGCAGTGAGAATTGCAGACGTGCAGAAGGTGTGAATAGAACAGGAGAGGAACTTGCAGGTAAGATGGATAAATAGGAAAAAATGGAAAGCAGTTAGGTGAGAGGAGGATGGTGTCTTTTGTCTCTCCCACCCAGCAGAAAAGCAAGTCTGAAGAGTTACACCCTTAAGAGGAGGCCATGCTAGCCTATGTGTTTGTGCAGTTATTCAGAAAACTTTGGCCTTGAATTAGTCTGTGTTGTAATGTCATTAATTCAAGAATCATGTTATTGATTATTGATAGGCTAAAGGGTAGGGAATGGGAAGTCCAAGGCCCACCCTGGCCAGCATACCCAGAGGGATTGATATGTTAATTGCTTCAAAACCAAGAATATTTTGGCCCTTTCACCTTCTTGTGTCCTACAGATGTCTGGATTGCAGAAATCTCGGGACAAGCTGGGCTAATCAGTGCATTTTGTTTCAGCTTCACAATGAGTGTTCAGCAGACATTCTGTGTTGATTTCTGGGACTCTTGGGCATAGTTCAGTAGTTTGCTGAAGCAATAAAGCCCTCAAGTTTTATCTTGTTGACTTGGTGATTTCCCAGAACTCCTACACTTTCACCAGACTCTTGGTGATTTCCCAGAACTTGAACTTCACTTTCAACAGTGAAGGAAATGTTTCCATGTGTGTCCTATTCTGTGCTTTGAGCTACTTTCTGGCTGTAAGAGAGCAAAACTTTCGTTGTAGGATTTCTCTGTTAGAGAATCAAGAAAATAAGGCTGTTTGTATCTGCTTTGTCTTTAAATTGACATTAAGCTGCCTTTCCCAGGGGGACCAGGCTGTCAACAGGGTGGGTTTAATCACTTCTAAATTTAGATGTCCATAACACAGATTTGTATGAATGAATCATTCCCCTTATAATTAGCACAAGAAAAGCTTTTTCATCATCTATTTTAAGACATGATAAATTGTAGCTTACACATGCCATTTACTATAAAGAGTACCCAGAGCTTAGAACGTAGCAACCTACCTTCAGTTTGATTAAGCTCCTCCACTAATGCCTTCAGCAAAAGGCTGAGATGTAAATCGTTCCAGGAAATTATTCAGTAAATATTTTACTAAGTGACTGTTAGGCTGGAAGTATTTCTTGTCAGGTTCAAATCCATACTTGCTTGTGTTTACAAGAGCTCTGAGAGCACTCCTTGCTCCAGTACTGCCAAAGGAAACATGGAGGTGCTTACAGATCAGTTAGTGATCTAGGTGCTTACAGATCAGGAGTTAGCTGAGGTGTGTGAAGCACACCAGCCAGTTAGACAGCAGTGAGGCACTGCAAACTATGCATGCTATGTGTGAGTGCTACCTATGTCAGTCAGAAATACACTATTTCTGAAAGGGAGACACTTTCAGAAAGTGAAGTACTGCTGAAAGTACTTCTGTGTCCCTGAACAGAGAGGAAAATCATTCCATTCACCCTTATGTCCTTTTCAGGAGAAACCAGCAACGTGCCATAGACTCACTGCAGTCCACCCTGGACTCTGAAGCCCGCAGCAGAAATGAAGCCATCCGGCTTAAAAAGAAGATGGAAGGGGACCTCAATGAGATGGAAATCCAGCTCAGCCATGCTAACAGGCATGCTGCAGAAGCAACCAAATCAGCACGAGTCTTGCAGACACAAATAAAGGTACCGGTGCCCCCCAAGCACCCAGCGGTACTCACGGGCTGGGTTCCCTTAGCACAGACCAAACCAGCAGTGGTGGTGGGAACTAAGAGGGAAGCTACTCCCAACAATGTAAAGGGAAAGCCTTGGTGATCATGTCTGGCGTAAGAGAATACTGAAATGTGGATTTCTTCTCTGACATACATACAAACTGGATGAGATCCAGTCATAAAACCCTTGTTGGCTGCAGCCTCTTGCAGGGGCAGAAAGCTACAGCATGAGGAACCGAAAACCTGTGATTTTCTTCTGAGCTTGCAAGGCTTTTAAAAGAAGCAGAGAGCAAGTGGGTTTTTTGGAGTACAGGGACTGTGTGTATATTGTTTGTGTAAACATTTGTAATAGCTTAAAAAAAACCCCAGTGTTTCTTGCCAAGGCACCTCTTCTGTTGTCTCCTCTTCCAGAACCACAAGCTCTTAGAGATTTGAGAACACAGATTTTTTTCCTCCATTGCATCACATACCACAAAAGTTATTCAGCTCACAGTTTGGAAATAAAATAAAAATATAATAAATTTAAAAAGCACTGAAATTCTTGAGGTTGACCCCAGGTAACTGCTGCGATCTGTGCTTCTCTGATATAAGGACAGAGGCTTGAAATGAGGTTGTTTTGCTTTATTTTAGGAGCTTCAGGTGCAGCTGGATGACTCAGGACATGTGAACGAAGATCTGAAGGAGCAGCTGGCAGTCTCTGACAGGAGGAACAATCTTCTTCAGTCAGAGCTGGATGAGCTGAGGGCTTTGCTGGACCAGACTGAACGGGCAAGGAAGCTGGCAGAGCACGAACTGCTGGAAGCCACTGAACGTGTGAACCTGCTTCACAGTCAGGTTGGCTTTTTCTGTGCCCCCTCCCTCACTGGTTAAGCTGAGCTTTCTCTGTTGATCACTGACACTGTTTGTCCATGGCCACCACAAGTCAGACATACCCTGGCATCCCTCCAGAGGGAAAATGGGGCAGAGGAGTTAAGTCACTCTGGGGATGTGCCACCTGACTCTAAGTTAGCTGGAACAGATGATTCATCCAACTGCTTTAAACAGCTTCCAGAAAAAACACCGATGGAAAATAAAAAGAGTAAAGTTGATTTCCTTCATTCTTCCCTGCTGTAAAACCAGTCTCCTGCTTTAGTTAAGCCATGTCCTGGAAAGTGAGGCATTTCTCTGGAGAGCAATGCAGGTGCTGCTTTTGTGATGTTACTCAGCAGTGAAAACCCCAGGGCTGGGCTCTCACAACAGGGAGACGATGCAGGGCAGGAAACCACAGGGACTCGCCCGCAGCAAAGTGCCCTCTGTGCCTGCAGGTCTCCACTGAGATCAGCCTTTGGGTTTTGTCCAGGTGGACACTGCCCTTTCTAGGGTGCCATGGAGGGGCATGTCTTGACTTGACATTTTTACTAAAACCCAAAGCTTCTCTTCACCAAATAACAGTCACAAAGAAATGAAAATATGCTACAGGCTGGTAATGTTTTGCAGTGTTTTCTCCAGCTCATTGGTGATGTTGTTTTAATCACCTCACTGGCTGATTAAGGATCATTAATTTACCAAAATGAACAGCCTTATTAATTCTTCTATTTCAGCCTATTGCTTATTATTTTATCTGAATCAAAATCTGGATATTTACAGCTTTGAGAGTATTTTAGTATTTCTTCAGTTTGAAGCTACCTATGCTAGTCAAGCCAGCCCTTACCACATACTTGGGTCTCCATTCCCAAATATTGCTGTGAATAATCCAGAAGTGGCAAAAATCAGGAAGCCTTGGTGTGCTATGGTATTTAGAGGAATTGTCTCTAATCATCACTTTTCCTCCTTTTCCACTATTCATTTGGGGAAAACGTAATGAAAGAACACAAGCCTGATCAATCAAAAGAAGAAGCTGGAGGGCGACATTTCCCAGATGCAGAATGAGGTGGAAGAATCACTCCAGGAGTGCCGGAATGCAGAAGAAAAAGCCAAGAAAGCAATCACAGATGTAAGTAGGCTAGTTCCTTGCTCACTTCTTTTCATACCACAAGCATTTAAGGACACTGTAGTGTAGTGAACGTCACAGGCTTACTTGTAGGCATTGTAAATGAGAACCCTAGTGGTAAAGCACAGGGATAAAGAAAACAAGAAAAAGGGAGAGGTAGAACCTTAAATAAAAGCATTAGAACAGAGAGGGGGAAAAGGCCTCCAAGGTTTTTTTGTCCTTCCATTTTCTCTGTCCAGGCATGATATGCACACAGAAGGTATTCTGTGGAGCTTTGGCTACAGTGAATTATCCAAATAAGGGACAGGTCAGGACTGATCTTCTACCATTTATTCTAAATCATAATCCAACAACATAAGGAATTTCCTGTAAAATGTGGGTGTTTTTCAGGCAGCAATGATGGCTGAGGAGCTCAAAAAGGAGCAGGATACTAGTGCTCATTTAGAGAGAATGAAGAAGAACATGGAGCAAACCATTAAAGACCTCCAGAAACGACTGGATGAAGCAGAACAAATAGCTCTGAAAGGTGGCAAGAAGCAGATCCAAAAACTGGAATCCAGGGTAAGTTTGTGATCCAACTTGAGACCACTGCCTTCTGCTTACAGAATTGGCACCAGATCAGTAGCCTAGTGCTGCCAGATAAGTTCACAGAGGCCAAGAACAGGTAGTATGGACACTTTCCTCTGTTTCACAAAATGCAGGTGAGCAGTTCTTGGAGGCATGCTTCCCCTTTATTATCCAGCTATGAGCTGCTAACCAGCAGATGAACAAAGCCCTTGATTAAAAAAGAATTAAAAGCCCCAGCACCTAAAATCAGCAAAAGCTTCTCCCAATGTTTGTTTTGGTTAAACAATTTTGGCCTTTACACATGTCTGCATCTCTGACTGATGGTGCAGCTGGAATACTTTCATGAAAAAAACAGAGTGGAAAGGTGACATTTTGATCTCTTCCTGAAATTTGACTCTATGGAGATACCTAGCATTTCTTGAACTGTGAACCGAATTTACATTACATATATGTAGCATAATGGCAAGGGTTTTTCCTTTTTTGCAGGTTCGTGAGCTGGAGAATGAACTTGAGACTGAACTCCGTCGCAATTCGGATGCCCAAAAAGGAGCCCGCAAGTTTGAGAGACGCATAAAGGAGCTGACTTACCAGGTGTGCAGTAACCACCAGCTCACTGGCAAGACATGTTGTAAAGAGCCTCAGTGTCACAGTGAGGGAGGAAGGATGGCCTTAGTCAGAGCTTTCTGATTGCTGGAAGCTTTAGGCACAGGAGGAACATCTCCCTACAGCTTCCATCACAGAATGCTTTGGGTTGGAAAGGACCTTGGAGATCATCTCATTCCAACCCCTCTGCCATGTGCAGGGACACCTTCCACTAGACCAGGCTGCTCAGAGCCCCATCCAGCCTGGCCTTGAACACTTCCAGGCATGGAGCATCCACAGCTTCTCTGGGCAACCTGTGCCAGTGATCATCATCCTCTTGCCTGATTTGCTGTACCTAATGTTAGAAAGCCTCTGTTGCTGGGATTTGGACATTTTTAGCACAGTATTAATATGGAACAGGCTTCAATTACTATTTACAATGCAAGAGAAGAAAGAACCCAGCTCCCTCTCAGCTGTGCTGCTGTTGCTAAAAGGAGCCAGAAGGACTCAGGTGGCTCTAATGCCCTGCTCAGCATAGGGTTGCTGAGTCCCAGGGCTCTGTCACCTATTATTGAGCAGCAGGGTCTAGTCTTGAGCCTCCTGCAGGTTTACTAACAGCTGCTCATGCTGCTTGGCCTTCAAAAAAGGCCTGCAGCACAGAGCACTTATCCTTTTGCTTTGAACAGCATTAAGAAGATAAACACATCCATCTGCCTTAGGAGATTATTTAGCCTCCTACCTGTTGTTTTACTTTGACTTTTGTGTGCAGAAGCTGAAGGTTGTTTATTTTGAATGCAGTGTGCAGGCAGAATTAGCTGGTCCCTCTGCTTATGGAGCATGACAGCTTAAATTAGGCTTTTTTTACCAGAAATGCCTCCAAATCAAACTTCAAATTATGCAAATTACACAGTTCCAGGCTCACCCATATCTACTTCAATATATAATGACACACTTTATAATGACAAGCATGCTCCTCACCCCGAGCAAGGAACTCTGCCTGTGTGTATCTGTACACCTCTGAAAGTGTGTGCACATATATATCTTTCTTTACATACATTTAAATTTACACATCTATACACAGGAAGGGTAGTCTCAGTCTTCAACCTCCACACACACATCTTCAATGATGATGTAGAAATTTTTCTCATATGTACACAGGACATGGCTAGTTTGTGCTTTGAGCTATAAGTTTCTAAAATATGTATGGCATTCATAATTATTTCATTGTGGTAGATGCTTTAAGCCTTTTTACTCTATTGACCCAATTAATGGTGTTTTGATACAGTCAGAAGAAGATAAGAAGAATCTTGCCAGGATGCAGGATCTGATTGACAAGCTACAATTAAAAGTGAAGAGTTACAAGCACCAAGCAGAGGAAGCTGTAAGTAACTATCTGGGCCTTTTTATCTTTGAGAGATGTATTGTACTAAACCCACAATGTTTTATCCACAGAAACTTCTAATAAAAATGCACATTTTGTGTCCATAAATATATTTTTTTATATCTATATAAGCCCTGCATATGAAACTGTATTTATATTAAAGTAAAATATATAGCATGTGTTGATTATATTTAAGTATTCAATTTTATCCTAAGACTGCAGTATAATTTGCAAGAGAAGGGGAGGAAGGGAAAGAACAGGAAGGACTTTTTTCCTCCTAGCCCCTCAGAAGACACGTTGAGAGCCTCTCAGTTCACTTAACATGGAAAATGCCACTAGAAATATCAACTCTGTAAAACAACAATCTCAGTTCTGCAGGAGGCAAGTGGTGCCCATACAGCTATTACCTACTCATGCTGAGCACTTTCCATCCCACTTGAAATTAAAAGCTTTGTTTCATGTGGACAGGAGGAAATCAGCTGCCTTTTTTTTTCCTCACCAGGAAGCTCAAGCCAATTTGTACCTCTCAAAGTACAGAAAACAGCAACATGATCTGGATGATGCTGAAGAAAGGGCTGAAATAGCTGAATCTCAAGTTAATAAGCTGAGAAGCAAGTCAAGAGACATTGGCATGAAAAAGGTATGGTCAAACTGTATGGGGTAGATGTGAGTGTTTAACACACAATAATGGATGCTCTGTATCTGTTACACCTCTGAAAGTAGTGTAGACTAGGATAAATTCATGGGTTTCTACATTTGTTTTGTTTCACTCTGCCCTTTGTTTTATTATTAAAATAACCCTGTAAGACAGCAATCTGATGCTTAGACAATATATAATCTCTGTATTTTTGTTGTCATTTAACCTCTGTTCACAGCAGCAGAAGCAGAACTGGTCATTTGGTGAGTTTGTTTTGGGGTTTCTTTTTGCAAGGGATATCAAAAGACTCCACCTTTTTCTCTCCCTGATGATGTAGATTTGTATGTATGTAGTAGAGCCTGGGTATTACGACATTAGCAGATATTTTAACATTGCTCTTTCAATGAACTTGTATTGATTGGAAGAGCTGAATGAAAAGAAAGTATCGGTGAATAGTCACTTAGGTGCTGGGAAGTCATTAGTAATTAGAAATATATATGTGGTGTTTTGCACTTGAACGGAATGGTAGCAGAATAATGTTGATGAAACTAGAAGGCACTTAAGAACTTAGTCTGGAACTGAAAGCAAACTTATCTATGCTTGCCTTGTGGCAAACAGGGCAAAAAAAAGAGTCAGGTTGTTACATTTAGGAATGATAGAAAGAGGAGCTGGGTCATTGCTAAATCTATTTCATTTGCAAGTTTAACAAACTTCCATGCTTAACATCACATATGTTTTATGGAGTTGATAGCTCCCAAGCTAAGAAAGGGGAGAAAACCCCTTTACACTCTTAATTTCTGCTTTTGTATTGGCCTAATAAAATCACCTTTGACTGATATAAATTACTACTGCTCCAGCATCTAGAGCAAAGATACATTGAAACGACCTGAATATCTGGTTTATCACACATTTATGTACAATGGAAGCAGTACTGTAATGGAACCTCAAAAGATTTGCAGCTTTTATGGATAAAAAATTTCCACAGATTTTTCTAAATTATTCTACCCCTACAAAAAAAAAAATCAAAACTAGATTCAAAAGATAGATTCATTTAAAGATTCACAAAGCCATGGCATCATACAAACACTGAAGTAGGTACACCATGAGAATAATTAATTTTTTTAAAATACTGCTGGTTTTTTGCTGTTTATTTCCTGTACCAAACTGGTACCCTCTTTCTGCTTCAAACATGCAGAAGTCACAGAAAAGTGGATGCCTGTTTTTACTAGTCAGATGCTGTTTGCCAACACCAATTGCAGCTCTGGCAATGGAGCAGAGTGTTGCACTGCCAAAAGATGAGCTCAGTGGTGCACGCAGAGGGGGCAGCTCCACAAGAAGGGTCTTGTGGGAGTGACTGCAGGAGCTGCCAGGAAACACATTTAGGTGGAGACTGCTGTCCCAAAATTCACAACATCTCCTTTGGGGAGAGAAGGGCACTGTAGAGACTACTTTAATCCTGTAGCATTAGAAATACCATGTCTACTGCTACCAGTAACCATTTCCTGGATACTCTGGGGAGTGTGTGTCATTCAGAGCACCACCATCTATTAAAAAAGGGTTGTAGAAGTCCTCTGCCATCAAAAGCATCTATAACCTAGAATAAGGACAGGATACCTGCATTGTTAGCTGGATTAAGATGGCAAATGTTGGCTAGACTGCTGCTAGTCTATTTCAGATACAAACTGGTAACACCAGGGAACAGAAGCATAAGTGCAGCTTTTGTCACTTACTTGTGAATTTACACTAAAACATCTTGACATTTCTTTTTTTAACAGTTGTATACTATCTCAATTGCCTTTCAGGTTCATGAAGAGGAATAAAAAAGTCCAAGCTGACAAATATGAGAAAATACTTGACATAATCAGGCACAACTGAAAGCAGATGTAGGAAAAAATAAGCACTTACAGAAATAAACATCAAGTGAAAATCTAAATAGACTTATTTCATTCATTTATTTGTGTTTTTATTTTGTCAAGCCTTAGGGATCAATAGAAGATTACATCTCGCCAACAGCCGACTTCATTATGTTGGAACAAATCCTAATTGGCAGATCTCTGACAAAATCAAAACTAAGGGCAAATCCAGTCATGCTGCACAGCCTCATGTATTTCATATGCAGATTGTTAAAGCAGCTGTCCTGGTTTATGAACAGTACTTCTCCCTTTACTCTCTCAAACCACACTCTCTTGCTCTCCCTCCCCTTCCCCCTTCCCACTCCTGGAGTGGTGTTTGGAGTTGAAAGCACAAAAGGTGAAAAACCACAGGCTAAGAACAACTTCCTGGAAACAGCAATGAAATAAGAAAATTAATAGTAACAGCAACAATATTAATTTAAAAAAGTACATGTAGAAATGCTCACCATAGACCCCTCCTTGAAGGAACCCCTTTTACTGCACAGACAGTCCCTCTCCCCAGTCCCACATGAAGTGGGGTGGCATCAAACAACATTAGGGTTCTGGTCCTACCCCCATCATGGCTATTGTAAAAAAATACCCCTGTTCTGGCTGGAACCAGGACAGCAGCACAGATTAAACCTGTGGAAGGGGACAGCCCTTAAAGCTGGCATAACCCATGTTCCATTTGTCCTGCCCGTAGGAGTTTTGGAGTAGAGAAAGTAAAGATTTCCATATGAATAGTCAATTTATAAGCTTCCACTACCACCAGTCAAGGGACTTCTCTTTGCCAGCTGCAAGACAGGCACAGGAGATGGTGTCAAGGGACACCTCCCTGTGGCTCAGAAATAAAGAAATCTCTTCAATCTTTCTTGCCTTTAAACAGGGAACTGCTCCACGGTGGTTTAACACCAGCCAGAAAATTAAACTCCAAATAAGCCACTCCCCTTCCCCCCACCCCTTTCCTCGTAAGAGAGAAACAAAAGCAGAGACTGTGGGTTGAGATAATTTACTGAAAGCAAAGAGCAACAATGTTAATGACAAAAGTATATAAGAAGAGATACTTTACCCACAAGAAGGTGTTCACCACCTCAACTTGGTTCTAAGTGGCTGCTGGGACAAAGGCAAGATGGCGGACACTCCCTGTAGGTCATGTCCATGTGGTCCCCTGGGACAAGGACAAGATGGCAGCCATTCCAGTGCTGCCAGCTCCACGTGTTTTTCCAGACTAAGACAAGGTGGCAACCATTCCCACACACTATAGGGCCCCCAGAACAAGAGCAAGATGGTGGGGGAGGCTCCCACAGCTAACATTTCCTATCCCTGAGCCTGAGACAATGGAGAACAATGATGGATAAACCCCCAAAAGCTGGAATGTCCATGTCCCACAGCCCATTTTCCAGACTGCTGTGCTAGGCTGTGCTTGGCAGCAATTCAGCTTCTCACACCTCAGTCTGCCACAGTTTTGCTCTCCACAGCTGTTCCCACTCTGACACTTCTCTGCTCCCCCCACCACTGCCAGCCCAGTGCACTCTGCTGGGCTTAGACTTGCCGCTGTCAACAGCAGGACATGGTCTTTACTTTAAAATAAAATACTAAATGAAATGAAAACCACTAAGCTCTCTTTCCCTCTCCCTGAAAAAAAACCAAAAAACAAACTCAAAATTTAGGGATTTCTTCTCTGGAAACTTCTTTGTCCCTTTAGGAAATCCAATTTTGCATGCTGACTTGTCACAGGGCGAGTGGGAGCTTCACACAAGTCCTGCCTTAGCCTCAGATTTTTGGCAACAGCTTAAATTTAAGAAATCACTCTGGCCTGCAAGTTCTGAGGATGACAGATCAGGTCTATTTATAAAATGAATTATTTATTGAACAGACAGGAGGTAACACATGAAAGGTCCTAACCTGGGTTAATTCTGACACAGTATAAAACAAAGGAACTACCAGTAGATTACATAAAACAGTACATGATATCAAGGTAGCTATATTAAAACTAGCAAAAGAACTACTCAGCCTCCAGAGGAATAACCGCAAAGCAGGCGTCCCTGCTCTGAGGAGGAACTCTACGTTTCCAGGAAAATGTGCAGAAGATTTCTGCTTTGTGAAAGTTTGATGTAGCTTACATAATTTGTAAAGGCAGGTGCCTGTCAGTCAGAATTCCAGTTTGTCTTTCCAGATGTGGAAAATCCCACTGTGCCAAAATAACTCACTACAGCTCTGTCTGGTTTGAGTTAACTCACAACAAAACTCAATAAGCAACAGACAAGCTCATGTGGGGGGTGAGATGCCCTGCTCTATGACTTTTCACATACAAGTGTCCATTGACTTTTTTTCCTCCCCGTTTGTCCATGACTGATGCTCAGAAAATCACATTTTCAGGTGGCTCTTAGTGTAACTCAAAAGGGGAAGGTGGAGGAACTCTTTGTTCTTTTCATCACCAATGTCAGTAGTATCTGTGTGCAGAGAACTATTTTCTTCCTGTACATCAAGGTGTTCATACGATTCCTCTCTTCCTTTTTTTCTAGACAAAATAAAAATACTGATAAGAACTACTGATGTGTAAAATTAATTCCCTAGTGGGGGAACAAGAACAAGACACACTCACTATAAAGATAAGTCAGCATTTCCATTTTAGCTTTATCTGAGTAAAATAAGCATCCACACAACAGAGCAGAAACATTCCTGGCTTTTCCATCTAGTCCTCCATCAATGTAACCAGAGCTGAATTAACCTGTCAACTGTTCCACTTCCTCTGATTACGATATGTTTGACAGCCCAACAGGTCCCAAGATAACTTAATCTTGCTAAAATTGTTTGGACAACTGCATCTCAAAGTATATTATCATCTCTAAAGCATGTTACAACTGTTCAATAAGCAGCATGAAAGCGAATCTCTGTGTAGAGAGAAAAATGAAAAAAGACTGAGGCATAATAATTTCAGAGTTTTCTTTCTCATGTGTTTTTGCTGTACCTCATGGTACCCATAAAATGTCTCCTGAAGCTTACCACATTCAGACTGTGACAAAATCTTCAGACAAACATTCAAGGTCTGGATTTAGGTACTTCCCTTCAATTTGAGTTGGGGGTCCATTTTGAGGAGGTGGCCAATGGGTTTCAATCTCCCACTGCCAGAATTACCTTTCCCCAGTTACTGCTCAGTTCTTTTGATTTTACTCCTGGTGCCCCTTGTCCAGACAGCCCGCTCACATTGGGATTGTCTTCCCTTTTTCTTAAAACAGAAGATTAGCCTCACAAGCAATGCTAACAATGCAGTTGTTTAATCATAACTGTCTAGCTACAGCTACTGATTACCAATTTTTTTAAAGTTCAAAGAAAAAAATTATTCAAATAATTCAAATCTTGAGGGGCTTGGTATCAACACTATCTTAAAAAATAAGTACTCTAATGATTGTACATACCTTGAGATAGCAAAGTACCGCTGCTATTGCCACTGCTACCGCTGCACCAAGCACTCCTAGCACAATTTTCCCAGGGTTACCTGAATTTTCTTTAAAAATACAAGTACAAAAAAGAAGTGATTATTGTTTAATAAATATATCAAAGCTATGATTTTTTTTCTTAATTATAATCTAAAAGGTATGATTTAGGGAGAAAGAAACATTAAAAGGAAACTGAGACAAGGACAACAATGTTCAAGTTACTTGACTCATACTTAAAGACTTGGAAGTGATACTTTACTGATTTAAGTGTGAATAGCTGAAAGCAGATTATTTTACTTAATTGTGCTGATAGCAAATTCCATGTGTGCTCATGGGATAGGATTTGACAACTTCTTAATACAAGTCCCATTTAAAACAAATCAGCTGCCCAGTGTGCTAAACACTGTCTCCAGGTACAGTGCTCAGTGCCATTAACAGCACTGCTGATTTACAGTAGAGCAGCCCTGTAAATGTTATCCAGCCTGGATCATAAATTTCATTACTCCTGCTGTAAAATCTTTGCAACTTTAATCTGAAACATTGCCCAGCTTCATAGTGCAACCATGCAATCCAGGTGGACACAAGAAATCCTGAGATGAGTGATAACCATGGATTCCACAGGAGATAAAAGCCCACCTAGAAGAAACCTCTGCACAGCACCAAACTGTCAGAAGAACTATATGGTTCTTCTACCTCAGGTTGTCTTTCCCCTGCTGTGTCTTCCCTAAAGAATTTGAAAAATTCTATATTCTCTGGAAACTTCCTATGGATGTCTGGAAAACAGCTAAAAAATAAGAACTCCTAAAAAAGAGCATTTAATCTAGTCATTGCCTTTGGTTTGACTCTGTAACCACATGCAGACCTGTATTTATATCTTGTAAATTCCCCTAGAAGTGCAGCTGTAAGCTGCAACCCTTCCTTATGCAGGAGAGATGATTGTAAATCTCTTTTTTCCCCTCAAAAGCCTTCTTTCCAGTGGCCCTTGGAAACCCTTCTGATGGCTCAGCAGCTGCTGTGCTATGGCTGCTATCCAATGTGGTGTAGCCCATTTCCTATTGTCTCCAAGCAGACACTTATCTGCTTTCAGGCTGTGCTGAAAGCCACAAAGGTGCTCATCTGTAGTTATTATCACTTATTCTACCCCCTTATCTGCTATGTTGTCTCTATTTTTCATGTCTTACTGGCTTGTTTCAAGTTCTCTTCTTTGTTTACAAGAGGTGCCCTCTATTAGTTTTCCATCTTTTCAGTCATTGTATGTAATTGTGTGAAATGTCTGTGTGCTACTTTTTTATGTGCTACTGACAATAAAATAACTGTAAGTAAGATTTCACAGCTGGGAATTTACTATAGCTCATAAAAACACAGGCATGCATTTAAACATATATATACCCAGGCTTTTAAAAAAAGCCTGCTGCATAGAATTAAAGCTTTGAAAATAACAACTGTGTGTTCTCAACAAGCTTTCTTCTGCAGCCAAACTTATACCACAAGCTTTGGGCTTCCCATCATCTATCATCTCTCTGCTACATTTAAAGCTATGTTTGCTGTCAGCAGAGCATTTAGGATAGAATTCTGAGAGCCCTGCTGTGTCCTCAGCTATGAGAGCAGTTGGTGGCAACTGAAGGCAGACACTGATTTTGTAACCTTTGCCACAATAAGCTGCTAACTGAAAAAAATAAACTTCTAGTCTTTAAATAAACACATCTTCAGTAATGTTTTTTTTTTCCCTCAAGCCAACAAAAATAAAATATGTCTCTCTTCCACCCAACTGTACCAATCACACCAAATTACACAAAAGTAAGTGCACATTGCATCAGCGTACTGAGAGCTGGCAAACAGCCATCACTACTGTCCCATCTACCTTCTCACCAATTCATGCAATAAAGGCTGTAGACATTCACAGAGAAAAGTATCTTCCAGTGGAGCCAGTGTCCCTGCTCAATGGGTGTATTCTGAACTCTAGAGCTGTTTCCATGACTAGTTTTTTAACTCATTTTTGTAGTATTGATTCTTTTTATGTAATGATTATTTTTGAGATTTCTGATTGACTCTTTGGCTGTGCATTGTCCTAACTGGTCCCCATCCTCTGAAATGGAAGGAGCAGCAACTTACCAACGTGCAAAGCTGTCACAGTAAGTTTTGTGTAGAGAGGTGTTGAAATATTACACAGATATTCTCCACTGTCATCTGCAGTAATATGATCCAACCTCAGTGCAAAGTCATTTTCATTAACTTGGACTCGAGGGTGGTGAGAGTGAGATGTGCCATTGAAGGAGGCCAGGACTGAGGTCACTGCATTTCTGTGTAATGTCCAGACAACACTGAAACCCTCAGTGCTTGCAGTGTCATGGCCGTGTTCACAAGGAATTACGGTGCTCTCTCCTTCCACCTTAGGCAGGTGGTCTGAAACAGAGAAAGAGCTCTCTGCACTTTTTTTGGAAAATACTGTGAAGGTTATCTAGACATTTTGTGATTTTTTTTCCTTAGGTTTGATACTACCATGAACAAATACAAAACCATATTTCACTACTTTGATATTGCATTCAAATATCACAGTATGTTTCTAGAAGCATCTGAAGATTTTAAAAACACACGTATCTTACACTAAAAAATCTAACTGGTATTGGCAATATTTATGAATATCCTTTTTTTAAATATTTGACTATTTTTCCTCTAATTGAGGGGCTCATTTATAGAAGTGATTCAGTCTAGTCTAGATTACTGTGTAAAACAGGAAATTCCACATGCTGGGAGCAGAGAGAAAACAGAACTGATCAGATACCTGCACATCTGAAGCAAAAGGATAGAACACAACATAATTTAACTAAAAGAATAAAATTATTGTATGTAGTTAGAAATAACTTTCAGTTATGGTGAACTTAAGTACTTTACTTGTCTATGTTGAACATTTAACAATTAGTAAATAGCTTTAAAAAAACAGGAAAAGGAAGGAGAAGACAGGTAAGTGGAATTAACACCTAATATATAAAATACTAATACAAGACAAATTAACATCATAGCACAACGGATTTGACAGCAGGGATTTGACAGCAGTGGTGGCTGGCAGTCAGCTGGAGAGAAAGATAATAGATTATTTTGACATGGTATAACTACACTTGATTTCTGTGGGGGAGGGGGGTTTAATGAACAGGTGTGGGGATGAAAAATCATGAAGACAAAAAAACCAAAATTTCACCCCACACTGCTATTATAGAAACAAAAGGAAAGCAGTTTGTTTTCAAAATATTCTACTGAGGGGTTAGATGGATGCAGGGAAATGCAAGTACATGTGTAATGAAATGTACCTTTTTCTCTCGTGGATCAGGCATAGATAACAAAAGGAGACACTGCGCGCTTGGTAGCTACTATGATGCCATACTTGAAACCTTCCATATTGTAAGCTATTCCATGTAAATTAAAAACTGCACTCTTGTTCTGGAGCTTATGCAGTGGGTTAGGAACTGAGAGTGTCTGGATACTCTTTAGGGGGTAATCAGGGTGATGGAAGCATCCATGCATATCTCACAAGAGAACTGCTCTTGCATTGCTCTTCCTTCAATTAAAAATATTTCCTAAGAAACAGGAGAGGTTAAAAACCCCAGTTATTTACTTGAACTGAATTTCCAATGAAATTCAGGAGGAAGAAAAAGCAGTCTTTCATAGTCCTTCTTTTCATTAACTAACAAAATGAGCTGCTGTTTGCTAAAATGAAAACTATTTGCTGCTCTCCATTCCCATAACCCCCAGCACTCAGACTGGTACTTAAGGATGCATGTGAAGAGAAGTACAATGAAAGGATCAAACAGTACCAATAAAAGTCTGGCAAAATATGGGAAATGGACAGAGTAAAGATCATATGCAGTTACAGCAGCAGGCAATCTTTCACCTCCCTCACAGAACCCACATATTCTCTAAGGTTTCCATGTATTTCGTCCAATGGGCAGAATTCTTTATTGATAGAGGGTAAAGTTTGTTTATTAGGCACTTCTTAAAATATGAAACTGATATGGAAAAGATGTTAAGAGTAAAGGTAACTTAAAGAATAGTGAGCTAGCCCCTCTTATTCCTACTTCTTGAAAGCAACTTGTAATGCTGCCTTGTAATCCTAACAAATGCATTTCAAAGAGAAAGGTATATCCTTTTGCACTGTCCCATATCCATGTTGCCCCACTGCAGAAAGACTGTCTTTAGTTTGACTCTGAAGTCAGCTGTGAAATTCAGTAACAATGCTGAAAAAGACTTCATTCCTACCTTGCATCTTCCATTCAGCGGCCCACACTTCATGATCCAAATGAATATGACAGTAGTAAGTATCTGTCATGTTTATAATGTCCTTGTCACTTCTAAGAGAATAGAGAACTCCATTCCTAGTTTCCTCCCGATCTGTCTCTTGGATGGATATACTGCCCTGTACCCAAGATATAGTTGGTGCTGGATAAGTGAGAAAAGCATAGCACTTCAGTCTCCTTTCTGTGTTTGTCTTTTGGTATTCCAGGGCATAAGAAGAAGGAGCTGTAAATGAAAAAATAATTTAAAAAAATAAATCCTACTACTTACAAAATGGTTTTTAACTTGAAGTGATTACTCTTTTGAAATACCATTGGAGAGAATGAATGCAGCCAAGAACAAAACTTCATCTGTGTTTGATTGCAGAAGAAAGCACAGCTACTTACAAGGCCAAGATTTGTATTGTTCTGAGAAACCACATTATGTGTACTAAGTAAATACCCCTTAGAAATCAGGGTGCAGTAGGTTATGAAAACAAGTATGGTAGTAAAATTTTCCAATCCGTGTTGCAATATTTCACCAGAGGAAAAAAACCTGCTGCATAACATCATCAGGCCCAAAAGATGCTCTGCTGGGTTTGAGGATTTTGATTCCATGGGAGAAACAACACAAGGAAACCTGTTGCAGCCATCCCATTTGCAGCAGTGCGATCCAAGGGGTTTTGATGCGTTACTGACCTTTTACGTGTAGCAGCACTTCCACGTCTGTTTGATCTTGTGCTGTTCCCACGTAGCAGGTGTAAGAGCCCTCATCAGTCATGGTCAGGTTACTAAGTTTCAAGGAGGCATTTCCACTAGGGATGTTCTGGTGGAAAAGGTGTGTTCTGAGTCTGTAATGTGGATCTTGTCCTTCCAGCTGATCCTTCTGCTGGTAGTAACTGTGCACATTTTTGTTCTCTTTTCTCCAGTGAATTACTTCATCATGCCCAGGTGGGAAATGACAAGGGAGGATGCAATCCTCGGAAAACAGCCCTGTTACTTCTTCCTGTTCTGTAAAACCTAAAGCCCATGAGTACAAATGAATAAGTTTAATCCAGTCTACAAGTATATTTCTGCACCTCTTTATCCCTGACAAAAAAATGCTCTTGTAGGTGTGCCAAAGCCTCTTTCATGACTTTTCTGTCACCTGAGTCTCTTGGGACAGAAGGAGTGTCCATTCAGTTTAATCAGGATTATAACACAGAGCTCTGCTCTATGAACGTCTAATCAGTTTACTCAGGAATCCCAAGTAAGCACCTACATATTCAAATCAGCACACTGCCACCTTACCACCTGAGCTTCAAATGTGTTTCCACACCTCAAAACACATCTTTTCCACCTTAGACTTTAAAAGCCTTTTGAGCTGCAGCTTCCTACGTGTTCAAACATGCTGCAATGCCCCATGTCACCAACCACCCTCACACAGTGCCAAGCAGTTGTACCATCACAGGGAAAAAAGACATGGCGCTGCAAAGGATGGGAAGGATAGAACTTCTTGAAACAGCTTTGCTACCACAGACAGCATCAGGAAGCTCTGTCCCAGCCCCTTGAGATAATTAAGGTGTGCATTCCACAAATTGACACAAGTGGTAGCATCTCATTTCTGTCAACATTTAACTTAGGCCTTGCTGGCATACAAGAGCAATTTAAAATTAATCTTTTATAAAACTGACTGCATTGACTTAGCATCATCACATCAACCTTCTTGGCCAAGGTCAGACAACCTGTTAGGCTGATAGTGAGTGCCCAGGGGCAGCTGCCTCCTCAGACATTCTGATGCTGTCTCTAGCTCATTTGGCAGAACAATCCAAATGACTTTTCCTTAGTCTTCTCAATGCAAAGTCAGCCAATTTGCCGCAAATCATTTTCAGTCTGAACTGAAAAGCACTGCCTGCTGAGCTATGGGGCAGAAACGTTGGCAGGTAACAGTCCGGGGGCTCAACAGCCACAGCCATCCATGCAGCCACCTGACAAACAGTCTTTGGCTTCAGAAGTGTTTTACATTACCCAAAACTGATTTTTTACCATTAATAAACAGTGCTTGAAATCACTAACTCTCCTTAATAAAAATTAATAATAACGGTTTTCTTTATTATTTTCAGCTAAAACCTACCCCAAAGTGTAGCACTGATGTGAAATAAACAGATCACGACAGTTGGTATGTTCTGTCCTTTCATTATTTCATTGGTTCGTAGATTCAGGTCAAACTGGCAAAATAAAAGCAAGGGAGAAAACCTGTTTAAACGCAGATCAAA
This sequence comes from Urocynchramus pylzowi, assembly GCA_013397555.1. Taxonomy (NCBI): domain Eukaryota; kingdom Metazoa; phylum Chordata; class Aves; order Passeriformes; family Fringillidae; genus Urocynchramus; species Urocynchramus pylzowi. The sequence continues at coordinate 276,176 of VZRH01000079.1, read as the reverse complement.
GACATGCCCATATTTAATTTCCTTTCTACCGTTTGCTAAGGACTATAGGCCTTTGTATCATGTTTTTTGTTTGCAACAGACTTGGTCCAGATTTTTGACTTTAAAGTCATTCATTATGTGATCCTATGCATTACATAATAGTGGAGGCCCACTCATTACCTTGGAGCCCCTTGCAGATTGATGCTTTATTTTTAATAAATAGAAAGAGTTTACTGTCAGTGTTGTTGCAGGGCTAGGGAATATGAATCTTCCTCATTCCTGATCAGAACACCAAGCTGAACTGGTCAAGTCAAATTTGCAAAAATATGTAAGATATCCCTTGTCAAGCCTGATTTTCTTTACTTTTTAAAGTATTTTTTCAGATTACTGCAACATTTGACTTTCTGGGGCGGGAAATTAGACTGCATTTGCAAATACTGCAGATATAGAGAACTTTTCACACTTTTTACACTTTAAAAAACATGTGCATGGAAATCTAGGATAGGAATGCAAAGGAGGAAGAGACTCATCATTATCTTCTGTTTTGCCAGACAGCAATGAACTGGAACCTCTCATGCATAACAGAAAAAGAATAACCTTACTGCAACTATTACCTGAGTGGAGGAAGAATGCAGTCTTACTATCCTAAAATACAGCATACCCCAGTGGAGAAATTACCTCATGAATCAAGTAACTTGAAAAGACTTTAAAAGGATTTTCCCTAGTCCTTTTTTTTTCTCCTCAAAAGGCAGCTATAGGTACCATTTCTAACTGGTTTAGCCAGGCTTGCTAGCCAGACCTTATAGTATTATGAATAATTTTGACTTGTGTGAGACTGTATTTGTGGTGGATGTGAATCTTAAATCCCAAAGATTTTTGAGTATTATTTCTTTTGAGAAGATAGTGTGCTTGTTCTATGTAATCTCACTATTCTTTTAGGAGAAAAAAACCAGAACAAAACAAAAAAAGAAAAGAGGCACCAAAACATTAAATCTGAGGCAGAACTAGATGCAATGGTAAAATAAACATTTGATATATAATTTTGTTCCATGTCAGCAACAATTGCCAGTACTTACCTTCTTTACCCCTTGCACTGGCAAGTAGGGCACACCATGTTTTACTGGATTTTTGGTGTATTTACCTATCACTTCTAACTTGATCAACAAAATATACTGTGCTTGATGCTTGAATTTCAGAAACTGCAGTCAATGCTGTATTTCCCTTAGTGAGGGATCTGCCATATTTAATTGACATGTCACCTTCACTGGCAGTGATGCTCTGAGAGTAACATGGTTCCAGTGGTACTTTTGTGATGCCTTTGGGGCTGCATGGACAGTGCACATTGCCTCCCACCTTCTAACTGTGCCCCATAACCCTGCTCCAAAATACAGCTACAACTACTTAGCTGAAAATGTTCTTGTTCAGCACAAAACGTAGTTTTGGATCTTCTCATTAGAGAAAAATGTATGCCAGTCTGTAGAAAAATCTGAGGAATGTAGGTTCTGGCCAGTCTTTCCAGTAAGTTCTGGGGCCTTACAGGAATAAAGTGTGTGTATGCTGATACTTAGATTCACACTGCAAAGTACTGAACAAACACGCTTTTCCTGTTTGTCACAGACATAAGTGGCACAACCAAGAAGTAACGCCCTAAGGCTTTGTAGTGAAATATCAATATGAAATTATGTATATAGACAGTGCACAAGTAGAATTAAGTTCACTGTAGTCATGTTAGTTACTGATGCTATAGTTTTCAGGAGAATTATTTCACACTGAGTCACCACAGGCTCAATTGGAAAGCAGCTCAGGCAAGGCTTCTGAGAGCAAGGCAAGGTGCTAAAATTCATCTCCAAAGACATACTGAACAACTCAAATAATGGTAGGGGGAATGCTGGATTTGTTTGGCCGCTACAGGAAAAGAACACTTTTTTTCTGTTAATCAGTGACCAAACGGTGTCTAAGTATTTCCCCATTTTTGAGCTCTGTATTCAAGCTGAAACCTGATCAGAGCACTCCTGCAGCAAACAGCCATGGGGATTGGTGGCTGCTCAGTGTACTTTGTGACCTCATTGAGAGCAGATATGCATATTGAAATATCCTCCTTTCAAATAAAATTTGTTTATTTCTTAGTATAAAGGATTCTGATTTATTCCTTTTCAATACAACTTAACAACACATTTCAAGCATACACACACTTACAAGGACTGGGAAATACCAGAAGATTTTAATTTTTACCAACAAGCAAACATGAAAAACAAACATGTAAAATTCTCAACAAGACATGTTAATCACATACTGCTAAAATCTCCTGCCACAATGATACCAGCTTTCTAGAATTTCCTCACTGAATCTTCCAAGGATTTCCTGTAGTAAAACAGAGAAATAATTCTCTGCCTCCCCACAATGAAACCCTCACAACTTAAATGCTAAAAACCAACTTCAGTTGTTGAGAAACACTCCGAATGGAAGAAAGTTTCCACAATCTCTCTCCCTGTTGATCTTTGCCTCCCTCCAGCTGCACTCTGACCCACCCGCAAGGCTCAGGGCTCAAGTAACTAACATACAAGTTCGCAGCTGTTTTTACAGCGAGATCTACGATTCGACACACATGAAGATTTCACACTCTTTATGTTCCCTTCTTCGGGCTTAAAAAACTTCTCCTCTTAACCATTTCTTTTGCCTGGCAAACCCAAAGTTCCTGCAAGCTGTAACAGAGGAAATGAGTGAACAATTAGATGCTTACATCAGTCACGATGCCGCTCGGAAACGCGCTCGGGGAGGCAGCGACAGCGGCAATTCTCTGACGGGGCAGAGCGCAGGAACCTGGCACGGGGAGCGAGGTCAGATCTCTGCGGGCTCAGGAGAAAAAGAACGTAAGGGAAAAGTAATCATGACACTCTTCTCAAAAAGCTGGTCACCTGAAAAAAGAGGTAGGTGCCTAGGGCTGCCTGCAGGGTTAGGTAATTATTTTCTAACAGTATTTTAAATATGACTCCTTCTCTCTGGACAATTCAAGACTTGTCTGTGCTGTCTGGTTTCCAGCAGAACAGAACGACTCAAGTATTTTCGGGAATAGGGCTTACAAAAAACCCCAATCAAAATGCAGGAAGTGGCAAGAAGGGGTGTGTACCCGCAATGACTTTGGCTGGTGCTAGGAGTAGACAGGTGAGGTGTATCTTGCATTCACAGAGTTATTTCGGTTGGAAAAGACTTTCGAGATCATCGAGTCCGACCTTTGACTGATAACTTCTCAACTAGATCATGGCGTTAAGTGACACGTTCAGTCGTTTCTTGAACACTTTCAGGGATGGTGATGTACCTGGGCAGCTCATTGCAATGCTTGAAAACCCCTTCAGTGGGAAATTCCTCCCAATATCCAATCGAAACCCTGTCGCAACTTGAGGCTATGTTCTCTTGCCCTGTTACTAGGAGATATGACCAACCCCCACCTGGCTACAACTTCCTTCTAGGAAGCTGTAAAGACTGGCAAGGTCTTTTCCTGAGCGGCTTCTCATGGGAACTGCATTTCACACCCTTCACCAGCTCCACTGCCCTTCTCTGGACACGCTCCAGCACCTCCACGTCTGTTTGGTAGTGAGGTGTCCAGAGCTGGACACAGCACTCGAGGTGCTTCACCAGTGCCAAGCACATTCCCGGGAGACAGCTTTCCCACCCGCTGCCTTCCCCACCCCGCCCCAGGGCGCTTCCAGCCGACACCCGCGGGTAATGCTACAGCTCTCGGCTGCCCAGACTCACTTTTCCGCACCGCCGGCTGCAGAGCACCGCACCTCAGCCCGTGAGCTACAGACGTTGCCCGCTCCGCACCTACCCGGAGCGAAGCGTTCCGAAGTTTGTCTTCAGAAAAGGAGAAAAGTTTAAAAGTTGACCAACTGCCGTCAAATGCCTCAAAGTTTTCATGAAAGGCGAAAACTTTGCTCCGCGCGGGTTGGCCGTGGGGCCTCGCCGGCACCGCCCCGAGCCCTCGGAGGCGGTGCGGGCCCGCCCCTGTCGCTGTGGTTACGAGTCAAGATGGCGGAAGAGAGCAGTGCGGGCCGGCGCGGGGAGCGGGAGCGGAGCGAGGAGGCGCCGGCGGAGCGGGGCCCCGGCGCGGCTTTTCATATGTTCGTGCTCATGGAGGACCTGCTGGACAAGCTGAAACTGCTGAGCTATGAGGAGGAGGCACTGCGGCGCCACAACATGCGGCCTCTATCCAGGTGCTTCTGACCCGCGCCTCCTCTTCGGCCTGAGGGCGCTGGCGTGGCCGCGGGCGGGGGGCGGCGGGACAGAATCCCTGCGGGCCGTCAGAGCCTAGCGAAAGAAGGCAGGGCCTGTATGGCATGATGCCTGGGAAAACCAGCCAGTTGCAAAGCTTCCCGTGTGAGCAAAACGCGAGGCCCCGCGAAAGGCTGAGATGCGATAAGTAAATAGTCCCTTGACCTTCCCTGTCCCCGACAGGTACTGGGTATCTGTATGCGAGGGTACCTCTGCAAAAAGTAATTCTACCTAAATTCTACCTATTCTGCAGAAAACAGCTCTGCCACAATTCTGAGTTATTCAAAATAAGTCTAAATATCTTAAATTTAGGATAGCTATTTGTGGCATGTGTATATTTTTTGACCCTTTAACCCTTTACAAAGAGGGTCTTGGAGCTATTTTTGGTAAGGCTGGGCTTTCATATCCAATACATATTTGTTTCATATGTAATGCTTGACCAATGTGCTCCCAATATTCACCTGCCCAAATAACTTTTAAACCCATCTGTCACTTTCAGCCAGGCTTCACTGCAGGGTGTCACAGAATTAGGCTTCTTATAAGCAACAGTTTGGTAAGGGAGTCCAAGTTACTCCCTTTTTGAGAAGGAGGCTCAAGTATGAGCACAGTGGCTGTAAATTGGTTCTGGCTGCTGTTGAACCATTGGAATGTTTACAGCAGGGCATCAAACCTTTGTGTACCTTAGCGAGTAGCTGTGTCGGTAAAGGGAAGCATTTTCAGAAGTTCCCAGTATCCAGTGTGCGTATAATTTATACTTTGGAGGGTGGTCTGGTTTTATGGACTGAATTATTCTTAGGACCACATATTTGAATTTGATGTGATCCAAGTCAGATCCAGTTTTCATTGCTCTCCAAAGCAACCCAAAGCACAGTAGGTAAGGACAGGTGGAAGGATCACTTCAAAACATGCTCCTGATCTGAGCTGAATTTGCAGATGTAGGAATTCCATCCTCCTGCATTTCTTGAGGAAAGTGTGAAGGGGAGGTGATTTGAGGAATTTGGCAGCCAAGTCTGGTGTTGAGTAATAACTTACTCAAAGCTGGAAATAAGCAAGCTGGGTGAAGAAAACTTGGTCTGCTGTGGTTATGTGTGAAACTAGGCATCCTGAATTTAGTTCAGATGGGTTGCTCATTGAGAAAACTGGGTAAAGAAACTGCTCTGTAGCCTGTGCTTACCTGTAATGTTGTTAGAGCTCTAGAAACTCACAATGTGTACCGTTTGTCCCCTTTTTAAACAGGCACTACTTTGCACTGCCCACCAATCCCGGTGAGCAGTTCTTCATGTTCTGCACGCTCGCCGCTTGGCTGATCAGCAAAGCGGGACATCCCTTCGAGCAGCCGCAGGAGTACGATGACCCCAACGCAGTGATCTCAAACGTGCTCTCAGAGCTGCGGTCCTTTGTGAGTGTCACTCGGGCTCTCTTCCCAAGTGTGTTGCAAACACCTGCGTTTCCTTCAGAAATAACAGCAGTCACACGCTGCTCTCCTGCTGGGTCTGGTCCCAAGGACTGGACCGACTTTTCCTAGCTGTAAGTTTGTACTGTGTTACTTAGTTAATTGGAAGTTTACATAGGCTGTACCTACTTGTTAATTTTTTTAGCACTACAAAAATGGTCTTATAAATTATTCCAGTTAGTTATGTTCTGCAGTCTGTAAAATGGATTAAACCAGATTTACCTTTTGTAGTGCCACATATGTTGCTCATTTATAGTAGCATAATTTTCAGAGATTTTTATCTGGAAGGTTTACACAGTTTGTGATCCTGCTCCTGCCAAAGTCAATGACTTAATTTGTAGTTTGGAAGTGGTTTAGAATAGTGTTCATGTTTTCTTCTTTTTTATTTTTCTTTTTTTGTTAAGGAGTAAAAGCTTGTACAAACTGCCAGGAACTACTGAGTTGGGTTTTTTAAAATTAAAAAAAAAAAAAAAAAAAAAAAAAAAAAAAAAAAAAAAGAAGATGGGAAAAAGCCAAACTCCAAAGGTCAGGAGACTATATCAACTGACAGGAAGTATGATCTTATGGAAGATTATACTCTGGTGCAGCTGTGAATGGTGTTAAGGACACTGTTCTCTAAAGGAGTTAAACTATATCAAACTACTATGTTTATTCTGCATGACAGCAATAAATTAAAGTATTTTATAAGTAAAATCTGGAGCAAACAGGACACTGTTGAAAAGTTGGTAGTTAATTCTCAATATTTGAGTTTATCTGTAGCTGTTCTTACCTTGCCTTGTCACTTGTGTGCTTGACCATCCAGATCCCTTGTGGCTTCTGTATCTTCTGCTACCTGGAAGTATGGTCTTACCATGTGCTTAAAGATTTCTACACTGCGTCTGTTCCTTGGCTTTGTCTGCTTTTCCTTCTGTTGCCTCACTGGAGCTGCATAGGAGAAGAATGTAAATTGCTATTAATAAAATCTCATGCACAAGGGACACTTCGGTTTTAGTGTACAAAACTTAATCTCCTTTTAAGGAAATCTGGGTTGCTAGGCCGTTAGTAAACAGCCTGTTCCTTTATTTTAGGGAAGGCCTGTGGATTTTCCTCCCTCAAAATTAAAGACAGGCTGTGGAGAGCAAGTGTGCTATGTTCTTGATTGTTTAGCTGAAGAAGCCTTGAAACACACTGGGTTTAGCTGGAAAAGGTACAGTACACTTCTAAGCATCCTCCCTTATGCATTGTTTTCCAGCAAACAGATGTAAGTTGTAGTGGTGAAATAAAACATAGGAATGACTAAATACATTTTACTTGACGTTTCATGAGATGGAAAATTCAACTAGGCTTGAAGCAGGGTGACCAATTAATCCCTAATGCAATTTCACACAACTGGCCTGTTGCCAGCAAGGCTGAGTTTGGACCATTCTAGACTTAGCTAATTAAGGTTTAACTGATGACTTTTTTTTTTTTTTTTGTTATTTCCCTACGCATAAGTCCTTGTTAATCTGATATTTGAGTTGAAACATTTAATATCCTTTTAGGTTCTACCAATCAGTAATAAATTCCTGGAATTATGCACAGTATGATTATGTTACAAGCAGACTAGAGTAATTTTATTTAATCTGAAGGAAATCTTAGGACAAATTAGATGACAGATAATCTCAAGTATATGAAGATGTCTTTAAAAGTGTTCTTCATTTCATTCTTTTCCTCTGATGGGTTTTGAAATAGATATAGCAAAGTAATTTCTACCTTGGAAATATTTTACTGTTACTTCTCTTTAGCACACAAATTCCACTGTAGGCTGCAAATAAGCCTGTGGCGACTTGCACTTGAATTTTAAGCTTAGACCAATAGAGAAAAACCCCAAGTTTTACTTCCTAGATGACTTTGTAGTGTGAATGTACTGTACTGCCTTTACTTTTTAAGACAGTCCAAGATGAACAAGACTTTCAAGGCAGAGTATATATTTATTTAAGTTGTGAAACACTAATCACTGTCTAGGTATGTTCCATATCATCCATTTTTCTCATGAAATGTTTTGTTTGCAGAAGTATTTACAATTTATTGCGTTTAAAAGCTCTGCTGTTCTTTAAATTAATTTCAGGCCAGCATACCCAACAGAAGAGCCAGAAGAAGAAGAAATAACAGAAGATGATGCAGAATTAACACTTAGTAGATTGGAAGAGGATGTTGCAGTAGGTTTATTTGATTGGTTTTGATTATATTGGTCTTGGTCAACTATGAGGAAATTTTTATTCACTGTTCATTTTGTTTGGCTTTGTTTAAGAAGTCTTTTCAATTAGCTGTTCAAGTTTGTTTTTTTTTTCCTGCAGCTCCATTCCTGCATTGTCAGATTCTCCATAGGGTTTTTTGTTGCTTTTCAGATAAGATTAACTCTTCATGACACAGCATATGTTCTTATGTACAGTGGAATCTAACTATGCATTAAAAACACGGAGATTCAGAATTATTTATTTTCTACTGATAAATGTACTCTTGATGTTAAACTGAAGGGTTAAAATAGGAAAACAGGTCAGCTGTCTGCTCTTTTCTGTATCGTGTTAAGGTCCAAGCTGCTTAAATTGGGAAGTGTGATGAAACAGTTAACTAAAGCACAATTGAAATCCTTCAAAGAACCTCTGGGTTTGCTCTCAGGTATTGTGCTAGGCCATGGTTTTCACAACTAATGTGTTCTTTTAGCTCTTAGGAATGTATGTGTGTTAATGAAACCACTGAGGTGTTATTCCTTTACTAGGTTTTACATTACCAGGCAGTTTGTACCGAAAGGATACTCACTTTCTAGAGCCTGTAGTGGTTCTACAGGGATTAATTACATGCCAATGTAATTATTTAGCAGTATTTCCAGCAATTAAATGTTAATGATGAGGTTCATTGATTGTTCTTGGGTTTTGATTCTTCTGAATAAAAATGATGAGGCTGACAGAGGCGAGCCTAGTTCTGTAAATCAGGGATGGCCGATATTAGGTGGCCAGCAGTAGGCAGTGAGGCTGGGTGTGCAAGGAAATCTGCACCGTTTGGTTTCTCAGTTCTGATAACCTGTCTTCTTGTTCTGGTGGTGTGTTCTTTTAAATGCTGCACAAATATGTATTGTCCATTTAGCAAAAGATAGTCTTAATCTAGTCTTAATTTCTTGCAAGTATTCAGGGGACTCGGGCTCAGACATGCCAGAAGAAAATAGTGGTTCCTGTTTGTTAAAAACTGGATAAAGTAGAGGAAAGAAAAAAGCTTCAAGGTTTTCATTGAGTCTTGAAGGATTTTCCCCTAAGACCTGTGTTACTGCAGCTTTTATGATTTGTGTAGAAAGGAGGTGGATGATGAAATTTCACTTTGGTGGAAAAGACAATCAAGAGGGAGACAAGGTGTATAAGGGTGAAGTGTCTGGGTGATAAAATGGCAGATGAAATACAGTATAGATAAATGAAGGTTAATACACAAAAAAATCATCGTTACTAATGGGTGATGAGCTCTCAGCTGATCATAGTCACAGAAGAAGGGAATTTTGAGACTATAACAGATTTATAGAGTACATGAACAGAGCGTGTGGTCTCATGGGCAAGAAAAAAATCAATTGCCTCAATTTCAGTTACATTATTCTGCACACTTAAGATGTGGCATCATTCTGTAACTTCAAATATGTAGTGCAAACAACATCTTGAAAACTGTATTGAGGTCTGGTTGTGGTTTGGCTTTTGTTTTGATGGGGCTTCATTTTTAAGGTAGAGCTTTAAGAAATACATAAAAAATACAATTACCATACAACTATTGATAATGGCCATTTGATGTCAGAGGCTTTAGGTTTAGGGTTTGGGTTTTGTTGGTTAGTTGGTTTATTTTTGTAATACTGTGGTGCTCTGAAGGAAATGTGGCATAGTTTTGATCTTTCAGCTTGTCCCAGGTATTATGTCTCTTCATAAGCTCCATATCATAAATTCTCCATGTCTTGTTTTGTTCAGAAATGTGGAACTTAATACTCCTTGGTTTGTTCTCCTGCAAAATAAAATTATGGAGAATGATTGTGCAATACTTAACTAAAGTCTTGCTTTGAAACTTCTCTTAAGGAAGAAGAGTCAGACAATGAAGAAAATTATATTGACCTGAATGTTTTAAAGGCACAAACGTACAGATCAGTAAGTTGTTACCCATTAGTCCTCTCATGAGAGATTTTTACATCTGTAGCAGTAATTTGTGTCTGTTGGATTTAAGTCTAAAAATCCTTGTATAGTCTTTGCTTGAAAAAAACCCCATCTGAAATGAATCAGATGTTAGATATTAATATTATTTTGAAAGAACAATGTGCAGCCAGTTTCTAAACTGATATCACTGAAGGGCTGCTGGGAACATTCGCAAGAATTTTTTTGCAGAGACTTATAGAGAGACATGATATTAGTTTCATTAATGTATTTTAATCCCACATACATACACCATTTCTGAAATGTATTATAATTTATTAATATATACATTTAATTGTCTTCAGTTTTAAGTATGATGAGAAGATATACTTACTTTAATTCCAAATGTTTATGAACTCAAAGAAAGCCATTAAAGAAATCTGTTTCATCTGTAGTCTAGATCATTCTGGATATAAATATTTTTCTAATATTAACACTGCAAGCCATTATAGTGATTTCTAACTGTTCTCACTGTGCATAACAATGATATTTTGTGTATAAACTTTGGGATTTTTACACAGAACGTGAACGACACTGCAAAGCAAGAAGAGATTTTACAGTCCACAACAGATGCCGCAGAATGGAATCTGGAAGTGGAACGTGTGCTTCCACAGCTGAAAGTCACAGTCAGGACTGACAATAAGGTATGGAAGAATGGATTTGCCTGTGTACACATACTGATTAAAATGTGATTTCAGTCGATGCTGTTTACTTTCTGTTTGTAGTTGTTGTCTTTTGTCATGCAAAGACCTGTGAGTGATCGGCTCTCCAGTGCTGCCTTGTCTGAACCTTTGTCAGTTACTTTGACTCTAGAAGCAATAATTTTCAGTAAGGTGTTTTTTCAATATTATATTTTTTTTTTCCTGCTGCTTACAGGGCACCTTATTTCTATCTATTTATTCCATGGGGATTTTTTCCAGTCCTCTGACACTTCCAATATATTCACACTTCTAAAGAATTATATCCTCAGTTTAACAACTATTAAAACATCTTCTTGGAGGACAGCTGATGATCTTACCTTTCAACTCTTCAATTTTTTAATCACATGAAAGGCCGATTGTATGGAATTCCTCTTGGTGAACTTTACATGACAATCAAGCAGGTCTGTACCCTGGTCTAGTCATCCTGAACTCTCCTAATGTTTAGTGAAAAGAAGTGATCACTTTTTCAACTGCTTTTGCTCACCATATCCTGGTAACTGTTTCAGGGTGAAAGTCATCATATCTTAGAACTGTGTATTTCTCTCCATAGTCTATTTCAGGGAGTCTAGAATGAGCAGCTTAGAAGTAGGCATCCATCTTTAGCAGGTCCAGACCTAGGGCCTGCTCCTGGCATTGCCATAAGCATTCTTTTCAGGAGCTTGTGTAGCACACACAGATCAGTGCAGTATTAAAATTGTTCATTTGCAGTGACCCAGGTAGTTGGGGTGTTGGATCAATCTGCACCACTGATACAGCAGTACAATACATATACATGAATACAATAAAAGATAATTGTCTTGCCAAAAATAGGGGAAACCTTCGACTGTCTGCTGAGCTGCTTGCCTGTCTTACACCATACTGCATTTTTCTGTGTGAAGAATTGCCTGGCATGAACCACTCTGCTGTGATCCTCAGCAAGCCCATCTGTTGCAGAGAACATGATGCTTGAGTCTCACAGTGAGGAATTAAAACTTAATAAAGACATAGATGAAAAATTAAAGCCACTGTAGGATCTGAGGTTTACTAGCTTCCCACTTAATGCACCATCTCTTTGCCTTAAGGAATATGTCAAAATGAACATAAAAAGAGGATTCATCTTCTTCTAGCTTCTTTCAGAAATAACTGGAGAGAAGTGTTTGGCCTTTTTCCATTGTGCCAGAAAACATATTTTCCTAAGCTGTGCATGTAAGCATAGTACCAGGAGAGTATTAATGGTTTAATCAATGGCACTAGAAACTAGAACTTACTGTAAAGTCCTGGACAGAGGTGGGGGTGGGTTGTGTGCCTGTTGTTTTTATTTAAACTCCAAAGTTTGGCAAATTGTGAGCAATTGTCACCAGACCAACAAGAGATCATGAGTCTTCTGCAAACGTGAAACACAGCGTAAGCACATTTTCTCTAGTGACTCATTACCTGGTGTTCAGGGCCAATTTACAGCACCTTTTCTCAGCTCCCACCCTTGAGTCCATGTATTTTTCCTACGATCTTGAAGCTGGAAATAATTTTCCCCCTTCTAATAGTATCCCGTTACCAAGATCAAGTTTTGGTATTTCTGCCTCTTTTTCTTTCCATTCTTCTCCTGGTAACAGTAAGGACTGAAATAGAAAGGAAAGAACAGATAGTCCAGAATTGGTAGGTGTTGGGCATCAAAAGCAGTAATTTTGTCTAAGAATAAGCTGAGCTAGTGCAGCTACAATCAATATTTTTAGTATTTATGCCCAGACTGGTTTCTAGCAGAAATAGTTCCATGAAGATCAGACTCTTAAAAAGCATAGCTACTATGGTCAGTGAGGATGTCAGTGTTTGTTTATGTATCTGAGTGTCACATGAGACATTTAGGAGATTTATAAATTGTGTCACATTGAGCCAGTGCCCCCGGCTATGTACATGGCAGTGGCAGGATGATACACAGCAATAGCATAAAAGAACTGACCCTGCTTTGCATACCCGCCCTTGTTTAGTAACCAGAGAAGGATAAAAGTCGTACTTACCTGTGTTTTAATTTGTGATGTCTTTTTTAGGATTGGAGGATTCATGTAGATCAAATGCATCAGCATAAGGATGGAATTGATTCTTCTTTGAAAGAAACTAGGGTATGTCTTGTATGTACAGAATATTTTACTAATCTGTCAGCATTTTTATATTCTATTTGATATTCATTAAGAACTAAATTGATCTTTTTTTTCTTAATTTTATTTGTGCTATTGCCATAAAATTAAAAAGGGAAAGCTATGACAATGATCATTAAGGACAGTGCTGGTGGCAAAATACATTCTGGGAAAGAGTATGTGTGAGGATTAACAGGGCTATCAGGGTCCAGTAATGAATGCATTACCATAAGCGCATCCTGACTACGGAGGACCAAACAGAATAATACAATCTGAAGGTGCTGTTAAAACCCCTCAAATACTGTTGCTAGAGTAACTTACTGACATTGACATTTCTAATTAATTGAGGAGGGGAGATCAATGAAGCAGTAAAGACTGAAATATATGTTTTGGAGGTGGGCAAGCCAGAACACATTTGGAATACTTTTTTGTTGGCTAAACACAGTATTTCTGTACTATTTTTCTCTCTGTCTGTAGGCTTCCATAGCCTTTCCTAACTACAGCATCATTTTGATACTCTTTGCATACTGTCTGTATACTGTCAACCCACAGAATGTGATTTTCTAGGGTTACCTTGACAAACTCCATAATGAAATCAGCAGAACACTGGAAAAGATCAATAGCAGGGAAAAGTACATCAACAACCAGTTGGAGCACTTGGTTCAAGAATACCGTTCAGCACAAGCCTTGCTGAGTGAGGTATTGCTGATCTTTTTTTGTTGTCTTCTCCAGTATTAACTTGCTGTTAAGTGAGGGTAGAGGCAAAGACAACATGGAGTGAGCTATCTATGAATTCTGCTGTTGGATATAAAACAGGGGAAATGTTGATTGGCTGACAAATTATATTCTTCCTAAGCTAAACTAGCAATTTTTATTCAACTGTTCTGCAGGGGAAAATAGATGGTTTTGCCTGAGTATTATGTATAGCTGTTGCCAGTCTTGAGCAGCTAGTAAATTGCTAGTTCTGCTTTCCCTGTGAAGTTCACACATCTGTCAGAAGGAAAAACTACAGTCTCACTCCAACATTCATCCCTTAGATTGAGTACTGGTGCTAAGGCGCACAAAGCACTCTGATTACTTCTTTGCTTCATTTAGTTTTTATGCCAATAGAGTGCTGTCTGAGAAGCTTTTTGATCCCCTGTTTAGGAGGCATTATAGCCTGCCTTTTGGCAAGCCCTCCTAGTTGTGGCCATGCTGACTGTAATGCTAGCAGAATTTGACCTCTGCACCTTCTATTTGCCTTGTTGTTAAGGTACCTTTGAGATAGTAATTTATTGTTGGAAGTGTTATTCTGCATTTCACTATTCAATCCTTCCTTCATTATGGCAGATTTTCTTCATGTTTATCTCATAATGTAAATTATTAGAAAGCATAGTTCTTAATCAAGTGTGTATTTGGACTATTTACTGCTTTACATTTTTGAATGATAGTCATTGCAGGGGCTGTTTCAAGCCTGTCCTCATTTTTAAACTTCACTGGGGCTTTGTGGGAGAGTTTCTGGAATTAAAACATGAGAGCAAGTATTGAAGTTTTCTCTGAGCTATCTGCATACATCTCTTCAACTCTCTCATTACAGCCAAGACATGTTTTTTTCCAGGCTAAAGAGAAGTACCAGGAGGGAAGTGGAGGAGTAACTGAAAGGATTAGAGTGCTTTCTGAGGTAAAACACATCTTGCTTTAAAACAGTCTTCAGAGAGTTGGCATTTAGTGGTTGCAGTTTAATGAAACCAGTTCTCTCTGATTTGTTCTCATGTTAAATTATTCTTTGTTTGGGGGAGGTAATCCAGTCTAGTCCCTAAATTTTAAATCCAGGCTGCCATTGATTTTTAGCTCATGAAATGTGAGTCAGTTTGTAAATGAAGGCAAAGGTTCTGTATTTTATAACCTGTGTCCTAGAATTGTGGGGGATTAATAAATCATGCCTGTAAATTCTTTGGAAGAAGAAAAGCTTAACTCTTTTTTTTTTTTATTTTTAGTTAAAATTAACAGTTTGGAATATTTATCTTCCAAATACTTAAAAGCACTATTTGACTAAATAGTAATTTTTTCCATACATCAAATTATCTTATTATCTAAATCTGGTTTTCTGTTGGGGATTTTTCTTTTTCCTTTATATTGGTGCTCTGACAAATTTAGATAAATAGCTGTCTTAAAACTGCCTCACAGTGTTGAGTGTATCATGGCATTTCACTTAGAATTACAGCCCGATTTCCAAATACTTCAACTATTTATCCAAGTCACAAATTTTTTGAATGGCTCTGTTTGGGTTTTAGAAACCAACTTTACTTATTAGACAATGAAGTCTCAGGAATAGTTGCATAAAATAGGTCATACAATAAGAACGTGTTAGAAATTGTACAACAAGTTTGAGATGTTTTAAAACAGATGGAACAGTTGAGTTGGAAGGGACCTACAGTGATACCAAGTGCAGCTGCAGTAGGTAATACAGCAGTTTAATAGTTTGAGTTTTCTAGCCGAGATTTCTGAGTGTATGAATTTTGCAGAATTAGAGCTGCTTTCTATTTCACTCTCAAGGAAGTAAGTTTGAAAAAGTATTTTGTGATGACTTCAGATTTACAGTGTGTGCTTTGGGAGTTGATTGAATGATAAGTAATGGTGAATATGTTACTAGCTGGCATCCTTCTGACTACATAGGTGCAGTGGCACATGTCTGAGGTAAACCAGACACATTGGATGGTAGTACTGATCTGTTTTCAGGCTTGCAATCAGACCTCAGCCCACCTGGCAATACCTTTACCACTGCATGCATGCAATAACAATGCAGCAATGATTCCTTTCTGTTGCTGAAAAGGCTTATTGAAGCCTTAATGAAGGGCTATTTTCACATTATCGACAAGAATACTGAATTATTACCTTGGCTATACTTTAGAATCATATATTTGCTTTTTTTCATTGTCTGCAAAGGCAAACTGGTTGCTAGACAGTGGTGAAATGCACTTTAGTTCTTCAAACGTGGATTTTACATACCTGTACCTGTGCCAGTGCCAGTAGGCTGGACTGCTGCACCTTCTTTTGCTGCAGCGCTGTTGCTCAGGTTTCCAGTGTAACATGCTGAAGTCCTGATGCTTCCAGAAGGGCAGTGGACATGGTTATTTGATGAATCTTGTTCTGTAGGGATATTGGTTCCTTTGTTCTTCCATCCAGCATCACACTGAAACACTTAGATTGTTGTTTTTATTGGGGATGCACAGATTTTCTGTGACACCATGGTGTTTGGTCAAATTGTTACCCTTTTTCTGTAATTTTTTACAACATTAATTTAGCTAAATTAAAATTTCTGAATGTTTGAAAAATTGTTCCTCTTTATTTAACAAGTAAGATGAATTAGTTAATTTTTTAATAAAAGCAGTATTCAGCAGAGACTTTTTTTTTAAATTCTATATTAATCTGGTTTAATTAAGAAAAAAAATCTCTTCTAAGATTACAGAAGTGTTAGAGAAAGTAAAGCAGGAAACAGAAGAGAAAGGAAGCAGTATGACTGATGGTGGTAAGTACATTTTTGCTTCAGACAACACACCCTTTTTCTTGGTGATAGTTTCATGATATGAACTTCATTAAAATAAGAGTAAGAGCAATTACAAGGAGCAAGATGATGCAGCAGCAGCATATTAGTGGGAAGGGAGGGGTTAGAACCAAAATGTAATGCACAAAACATTTTAATAGCTTTTCACAGGTAAGATGTGAGGTGAAGGTGAAGGTGTTTTCAGTTCTCTACCAAACCTAAGTCAGCTGTGGGGATAAGGCTTTCAGCTGAGCAAAACACGTAATTGAAAAATCTGTCTTAATGTTGATGCACATTTTTATGAAGCTCTTAGATGTCAAAAAGACTGCAAAACTGTCATTGCCTATTTCTGTCTTTAAAGTGTTTTGCATATTAAAAATGATGTATCAGTACAATCATGTCTTTAGAGTAGAACACCCTTTTGTTCATTCAACTCTTCCATTTTAAGGAGTGAATTACAGCAAACAATGCTTTTGTGTTAGGTGGCTGACAGAGTTGTACTGTTCATCTTTTTTTTGGACAGCTCCTCTAGTGAAGATTAAACAGGCCTTAACAAAATTGAGGCAAGAAACCATTCAGATGGACATACAGATTGGTGTGATGGAACACACATTGCTCCAGTCAAAGCTGAAAGAGAAATCCAATATGACTAGAGATATGCATGCAACAGTGATTCCAGAAGCCACAGTAGGTGCCTATTAAAATTGGTTGGACCTGACTTGGTTTGCCCAAAATACAGTTTTCTACCATTTTCTTTTTTGTGAGTTCAGAGGTTTTGTTTATGTTGCTGTAGGAGGATGTTCTTTTTTCCTGTTCCTTTTGAAGAAGATGCTTGTTAAAAGATGCACTTTTCTGAGAAGTAACGTGCACACTTTAGACTCAAGAGGGAGCCATGTTTAGTTTTGTGCTGTAAAGATTTACTCCATATCTCTTCCAAATATACTAATAAATTCTTGTTAGTGAAGATGTCTCTATTTCTTTGGAGAATGTTATGGAGTGTGAAAGTCTGTAGAATGATGCTGACAGCCTGTAATCTTGATACTCTGCTGTGCTGAAAGGAAATTGCTTATGAAGGACTTGAAAGGAAGGTAAAATATCTCATTGCCACTTACATACATTTAGATAAGGTTTTTAATTGATGATACTGAATAATACAGCATTACCCTTTGTAACAGGCTGGGTCAAAACTGGTATCAGCTGCAAGACTCCTCTAACATCAGCAACAATATAAAAATCTTTATCAGACCAAAGAAGGTGAAAAGTATTGTTTGGAAATTACTCTTGGCTTTCTAATTTTTTTCCATGTGCCATCAGTTTTTCAGAATAATTTTATATTAGCATTGGGTCAAATGCTGCTTTCATTTATAGTATTTAGAAGAGCTCTGTGGACATAATTTGGATTATTCTTGTTTTCTGTTCTTGTGTCAGAACACCCACTTTTGATTTCTGTGAAGGAAAAATGTTGCCAAATCTAGTTGAGTAATACAGAACAAGAAGAAAAATGTAGGAGGAAGGGGTTGGGAATGTAATGGCAACAGGGAGCTTGCTTTGTCTTAGTAAATGTGTAGGTAGAGAGTGATTTTAGATGTTAGTGGTAATGAAGGAGCATGGAGCAAAGAAATAACCTTATTGAAATACTAGTACATCCTTTTGGTTCTGAGTTGTTCATGAACAATATTAGTACCATTTCAGTGGCATTAAAATCCTTGCTGAACTTCTGTAGGCTATTCGATTCATCGGACAAATAATTTCTCCCACTTAAAGGTGAGCAGTATTTTGCAGAGTCAGTGGACCAGTTCTATGTCTGAAAGTCAAGCTACTTGACACAATCAGTACTATGAGCGAGTATAAGTTTGTTGTGCTTCAGTATTTCATTTGCCAAAAAAAGAAAAAGCCCTAAACCTATTGGATTTTAATAAATGAAAAGCTATCTGTAAATGTCAACTATTACAATTTACCTGTGCAAGCCACTGCTGAAAGTCTCTATGAATCACACTGGAAATTGGTTTCCAGCTCCTTTTGCTGCCTACCTACATCCTCCCACATTCAGCTGAAATTAGAAAAGTTATTATTCATGTTCCCTTTGTTAGGTGCTGTTGCTACTGCATATTTACTTTAACAGTGGCTTTACTTCAACTTAAGATAAAGCAACTCCCTTTTGCATCGCCTGCAAAGCAGCTCTCTGACGTTTTGGATTGCAATGCTGTGTTGTTGTATAAATGTTGTTTATGTAAACGCTTTCCTCAAAAAAACTCCTCCTTCATGGTAATACAACAAACATGATTAATCAAAAACCTTTCCTTTTGAACTGAGCCTCTTATTCTATTAGAAGTGAATATGTTAAGACAAGCATGGCCAAAAACCCTCTAATGTGACAAAAATCTCCAGAAGAAAAGCCTCCTTTGTGCCAAAGTAATTCTAAAATAGCGTGCTAATTATCTGGAATTGATCTACATTATTTTTAACCTTACTGTCTGGAACTGCTTTCATTTAAGTAGAACACTTCTGTTGTTATCACTGGTATCAGTGATACATGGCCTTTAATTGTCATCTGGCAAAGAGTGGCATTTGCCCCTTGAGACACTAAAAGCATTTGACCCTGCTTTGAAAGAAGCCTTACTGATCCGGCAAGTGACCACACCATCTTCCTTAAAAGCAGAGGAGAGCAGTGAGGCCTGTCACAAGTAGCCTGAAAGGCCCTTCTAGAGAAGCAAAGATCTGTAATTAGTCCACTGCTGAATCAGTGCAGGAAGCAGAAGCCACATTAAAATTAAATTGCTTGGTTCACATTACTTCTTGCGCTGGTCATTATCTAATGTAGTGTCAGAACAGAAGACCAATAAAACAAAGATGTCTCTAAGTTAGTAGGATGCTGTTCTATAAAAGAGTCTCTCCTCATCTGGAGAGGATTTAGGAAAGGACTGTTCGCAAGAGTTAACTTCTGTATACAGCTGTCCTCTTCAAGGTTTCTTAACATTTTCAGTTCCCTGGAACATCAGCATGGAGGCAAAGTGTCATTTTAAGATTTTACCTAGAAGCCAAGTAGAAGCTGGCTGTAGACAGACCCAGAAATCGTGTAGAGAGAGAAAGAAGGAGCTTCATTTGCTCACTTTTGGTTAGAGAAGCCATGGGTTTTGTCCTTGTCATGAGAACTGCAATAGTTCAGTCTTGTATGTGGCCCTGGTATGAGCTGACCACTGGGCTTTTGGAAATATGTTGTGGAGGAAGGCTCATCAGTAGCCAGCTCACTCTCTTGCATGTACTCCTCAAAGTTCCAGGAAAGGAACACTTGCAGCATATTACTTCTTAGGGTTTCTTCAGCTCTGAAATACCTCTGAACCTCGTAACATGACCCAATGTCTTCTTTCCCTGTCTTGTCTAGGCTAGGATGTAAGTGCCCTGCTGGGAACTGGAAATAGCCTTTGTGCTAGGTACTCTATTAGAGGTGCTGTTTATAGGCCTTTTAGGATATCTGAGAGTGATTACATGCATTACCTTTTTACTTTAATAAATATAATACCTCACTCCCCATTCTCTTCTAATGTTAGCAGATAGCATAAATTGCTGTGCTGATAAAAAGCGCAAAGGGCTGGTTTTTTACCTTTTAATCCATTTCTCTCACAGAGAACCTTCTATAGAGTTGGTGACTTAACATGGAAATCACAAGAGTTTAAAAGTGGCTTTCACTTTTATGCCGAGAATTCATTGTTTCAGCGCTGAGCCAGGTTAATTGTTTGGACTTGCATTGCTGAGTGCTGTGCAGGAAGCTGAATGAGTTCACATGAGTTTGAGAAACCACTGTTATAAACAACTCCCAGATCTGGTCAAAATATTCTCACTCCTGTCTGCTGATGGCATTAAAGGCCTTCCCCTCTTCACCCACCCAAAAGAGAAACTTTTTTTTCTTGAAAGGGAAAACCTTTATGTCCACCTACTATTAAACTTTGCCACTTTTTTTTTGGAGTACAGCTCTACTGTTCACTAATACTGAAGTATTGGTATTGCCAATTGTAAGTTACAGTAAGAGCAAGTAAGTAATCTGTGCATGACCTATAAAAAAAAACTAAGCATAAATGAAGAGCCTGTGTGTGAACATTCCCAGCTTCTGTCCTCTTTGAATTTTGCATCCAAATTTTGCATCCTGGGCTTCTCTCCAAGTTTGACAAATGTTAATTAGAAAAAGGAGTTGGTTGATGCTGTGCTGCCACGCTGGCCGCCTGCCCGCGCAGAGATGTCAATGCTGCAGTGTCCCCCCGCAAGGCAGCTGCACGTGCATGCGCACAGGCCTGTGCGCACGCTGGCCTCTCCCGGGGCTGGAACCAGCAGCAGAACAACATGCCTGTGAAAACCCTGGCCTACTTCCTGCAGCCTCACTGCTTTCCCTTTGCTTGTGGATGGATTCATGTTTTAGGAAATGGTTGGTGATATCTGGCAAAGGCCTGAAATAAAGCTCAGGAAAAGTTAATCAGTACCCACGAGGTTAAAGTAAACAGAGGATATGAGCACTGGCTTTTCTGCATGAATATTGCTCATAGGTAGGGACTTTCCACAGAAGGTTTGGAGATAGCAAAGGTTATTTTCATCTGCCATTTCTTCCTTTTGTTGTATTTTTTCATTGAGCAAATGCCATTACCAGGGCTTTCTCATGTATTATCTAATATTTAGCTATTGCTCCGGGGCTTGGTGTTGCTGGAAATGTCTGTCTTTCAGCCTCCTAGTAACAGCCCTACCATTTCACAATTATTCCCACGCAACACTGGAATGAGCAGGGTTGAGAGTAAGTAATGATTTGAATAATTCTAGTCTTTCACTAACTGCCTAGTTTTATTCTGTTCTTTTTCGTTCCTGGTCTTAGTAGTTAGGATTGGCTGTATTTTAGTACTTCATCCCAGAAGAAGCTGAGATGCTCACATACATCCTGTTGTAAAAATCAACAAAGGTGAATATTTTAAGGTCAGAAGAACAGAATAATTATTTCTAATAATATTCCTATTGATAATGCAGTAATTGCAATTGTTAATTAAAAAATATTTTCCTGTTTCTGTGGTTTTTCAAAGGATGACAATACTTCAAATGACACCTTAGTGTTACTTAATAGTAACACAAAGAATTAAACTGTGAAGTGTAGGCATCCCCTGGACAAAAAAGTTTCCCATCCCTCCTCTAGTTATAGGGCAGAAGTTTCTTGTTATATCTTGGTAGGGGGGCTCTTGTAAGGTATTAGAGAGTTCTCCCTATCCTTCTTCAGCATGGGTTGTCCATGAGTATTTTGCCTCCTTTAAAAGAATCCATTTGGAAAAGAATACAAGCCAGTAGTCAGACCAAAAGGGGCAGGCTGTTTGTGAAATTTTCCTGGAAACTAGTGCCAAAAAAATGGTGCAGAAGGTTTCAAAAGGTTTGACAGCATCTGTTGAACATAGTTTCCTTTGTTACAGAAGGTGCTAAAGTTCTTGGTATGATGGCAGGAAGGACTTCTGCTGAGTTTATCAAATGCTGTCTAACCACAATAAAAACAATGTGATCTTAAAGTATCACTTATTAATTTTGTACTAATTTGTCCAGCAGCCATTTCACTACAGCCTTCTGTAGAGTGCCTGTAAACTCAAGTAAAACATTCTTGAAGATTTTAATCACCTTCAGCTATATAATATTGACAACAAAGAATAAAAAATACTGTTCTGAGAAGACTTTTCCTGGGACAGAAGTGTATACTCTAGGTATAGCAAGGTGTGGCAAGTTTGGAGGGTTTTTTCTATAAGTAGTCCAGTCTGCTGACTTTTGTTTGAATAAGGATATACCTTATTAGTTATATACCTTATTAGTTAGTATGTTTGGGTTTGTGAGAACTCCTACAAAAAAAGGAATTGCAGTTGACTATGTTAGAGAAGATAAACAACTGAAAGCCAGTTCAGTTTTCTCTCAGTTGTGAACAGAATTGATAACCAGGTAACAAATTCATGTGGATAGAATAAAAGAGCTTCCTTTAAAAAGCTCTTCCATACTATCTTGGCTTAAATATACAAAACATGCCTTCATTTAGTTATATTTCCTTTGTTGCTACTAGTTAATCTTCATCTCTCTGAAGTGCACAGTGTACTCTTCTGTGATGATGTTTCCTTCCAAATAATTGGAAGTTTGACAATATAATCTGAACATAACGGATGTGGTCAGTCCATCTGAACCTCTGCTAAGCTGGGTGGAGCTGACTTGGTATGTCTCTGTGGAGTGGCACCTGTGAGCAGCCATGGCTGACACCGATCCAGTGTGGTGTCAGGAGATGAGAAGCAGGAAGCTGGTCCCACTTCCTGTCAGAGAAACCGCAGCCTCTAGAGTCCTTGTCTCCTGTAGGAGACTGCAGAAGGCTGGACAGACTGAATTTGCTAGTACAGCTACATACAGAGGGAAGGTGAACACCATGGTGCTTGTCACCCTTCTGCTAAAAGCAGCTAATCAAAATTCAGGGTCCCACTGATTGCTCTAATCAGGGGGAGGAGGAAGGGGTGAAGAAGCTAAGTGGTAAATTTTGTGCCTAGAATGAAAACAAACAGCAGAAAATAAAACACAGAACCTGCTCACAAATAAAAGTATTCTTCTTGTATTGATCTCTTGACTAGTTTCTGGGGTCAGGCTAAACATTCTGAGTAAGGATGGGCTTTCCTACCTCTGAAAACCTGTGTTTTTTCAGATCTTCACCACCTCTCTTATATATGCAATAACCTTTATGCCTGAAGCCTCAGAATTTAGACTGGATCATTTATCTCTGTCTGGTGGACAGACATTTTTATGTTGCACCTTTCAAAACCATCTGCGTCTGGAAAAAATCTTCCTTTTTATCTGCACCACAAAGAGTTGTATTGGTATCCAAAGTTTCAAAGCAGTTTAGCTTGACCTTTACCAGTATAAGGTTTGGCTAGGAGGAGCAAAGCTTTCATTTGTGAAAAAAAGTTGTTCTGTTCAGTAGTGGAAGAAAAGAAGAAATGGAAGAAGATATGGCCAGACAATGTATCTTCTAGAAAGCTGTAATATTTCCTGCAGTACCCAGATTTTTATGCTGTGCCAACATATAGCGTCTCTAAACACCTGAATTTGCCATTCCTGATTTTAGCAGGGTGACCCCAACATAAAGCTTGAAGACTATAGCAATGAGCAAGATCCGTGGCTTACAGCAAGACCTTTCAGTGCTCAACAGTAACTAAGTCTGCATTTGAGTTGAAGCATGTCATTTACTTCTTCGGGACTCAGAATGCAAAATACCAGTTTATCAGTGTGAGGGACCTTCTGACAAGCAGCAGATAAAGCTTTACTGTGATGAAGAAAAAGCAATAACAGTAAAGGGTTATTAAGTCTTTTTATGACAAGCCATCCTATATTTCATCCCAGAAAAGGCTGATAGCTCCTTTTCACCATGTCTTACGAGTGCCAGCTCTATTATACAGATCCCAATCTTTAAACCATGGTTTGGCAAATGTATCCTTTGTGGCACTTGTGTGATCGATTATGCTTTACTTAGTGCTGTGATTGTTTACAGCACCACAGTCTTCCACTGCATGTGAAGACACATTTGTTACAGACAATGGTGCCAGTGCTGATCGGTTCTTATTGGCCATT
Organism: Urocynchramus pylzowi; assembly: GCA_013397555.1. NCBI lineage: Eukaryota > Metazoa > Chordata > Aves > Passeriformes > Fringillidae > Urocynchramus > Urocynchramus pylzowi. The sequence goes on along the minus strand of VZRH01000079.1, from coordinate 252,363 downwards.
TCAAAACAAAAGCCAGACAAATAGGCATCTGTTTTCAGTGGCTAGTCAGGTTAGTACTGAAAGTCTCTTCTTGGTGCTTTTCACCCTATGTTGGAAGACAGCTGTCAGTGCTCAGGGGCCCCTTTCACTGAGGGCCACTTCTCTAGAAGAGCTGCTGTGGACTCAGACTAATTCTAGCGCTGACCTGCCTTTCACAAGCTGTTCAGGCGAATCTTCACACTGAGTCATTAGAGCCCTACAAATGGTATACAGTTAAAACATCCAAGAGTGTCAAAATGAGTCATATTTTTCAAGTGACAATTGCTATTTTGAGTGACTGTTTTGCATTACACTTACCAGGACGTGCAGGAAACAACAGTGTTTAAGCTTTCCTGCTGCTTGTGGTTCCTAGCACGTGACCAGCCAGGGCAGTTATATCACTGAGCCACACCTTGCTGTTACCCAGAAATCATATTCCCAGGCATACATATCACTTTATCAGAAGGAAGTGACTGGACTTCTACAAAAAGTTGTTTCAGGCAAAGAAGGGTTTGCTTTCAGTGGCAGACAGTACACCCTCTGTCTTGGAGACAGCTGAAAATGGAACTGAGACCCTACAGGTATCTGCAACAGTACCAGCATGCAGAGGGAAGAAAGGCAGAGTTAAGGACATGGTAGAAGTGACCATTCCCATGGATTGCAGACTTGGAAGACAAAAGCTGGGGAACACAAAGAAATAGCTGGACATACCCATGCAGAAAAACAATCCCAGAAAGGAAATGGTAAGACTGCAACATGGGAAGAGTTATCAGTAGGTGGAGGAGCATGTCTCTGTCATGCAGAGGGGCAGAAGGAATTTCTGATTTGCAGAGAAAAGCCAGCAAGGAAGAAAATAGTACTGGAATGAGTGTATTTGCTATGAGAGTGAAAAGAGAGAGAAAAGCACACAGTTAGAAAAAAGTGCAGCTCATTGACGGAGGTAAAAAAGAGGTATTGAGGGTGAGGAAGACAGACTGATAAGAAATGGAAGTTCTCTACAGCCTTAACATAAGCTAACACAAGTCACGGGACAGTCCCACCAGCCTATGCACACACACGAACACCCAAAACAAACAAACAAACAAAAAAACAAACCAACCTGTTTACCATAGCTACCTTTGGTGTCCAAAAAGACACAAGAAGAAATGAAGGAGAGAAGAAAAAAATGGGGGACTAAAAGGTTAGGTGAGGACAAGAGTCTAAGCCACTTCAGAAACAGATACACAAGCAAAGGAAATTCTAAACGGAAGAAGAGGAAGGGGGGCGAGGAGGAGGAAGACAGAAACCAGTGAGCTGAGTATGCAGGAATAATGCTGGTTTCCACATAAACCTTCTTTGTTAGCAGCTCTTCTAGTTCTGGTCTCTGAATAGCTGGAGCAGTTCCCACTGTTCTGCAGGGAGATACTGCATTATTTGCTGCAGCCACAATGAAACAGTTAAACTCTGTGTAACCTCTAGCAGTAGTACAAGCAAGGCCATACCCGTAACAGCTACAAGCCTTGTTTGGGTACAGCCTTGAGGAGAAGGGGGAAAAATTCTTTAAGTTACTCTTTCCAGGGCACGGTTTTCCCTCTTGCTATTTTTTTTCTTTCTCTATGGAGATGATCTGCATTGAACTCCTGCTAGTTGGTAGATAAACAGGATTTAATTATTTAATGTTGCATGTTTGATATAATTTTCACAAGTAATAGGGAAATTTCAAACAAATCTAAAGCTGTTTTACAGATTTTTTCAGCTGACCAGTTGTACCTCCAGTGGACTTTCTGGTGGAACACTTCCCTTTTTTTTTTTCTTGTTTGCAAGTTCAAATTTGGTGTCAAAGGGAGAACTCACAATTATCACTACAGACAAGTTTAAAGACAGTTAAACAAAACTTGAAAAAAGCATTTGTAGTCCTGCTCCTTGAGAGCCATAAGCTGAATTTGAAGTTGCTTCCTGTAACTCAGAAAATTAATTTCATCCTTGTTTCTTCTTTGTCCCTGCTCCAAACTGAAGACTTGTGATGACAAGTTGGTTGAAAATACTCATATGTAACTAAATTCAGGTGGAAAAAGGTCCACATGAGGAGGCCAAGATACTGTACAAACCAGTAGCAGCTAGGGTTCAGCTGGAGTGCTGCCTGTATCTGGCATCCTGCCCCCGAACCACAGACCAACCATATGTTTGTGTGCCCTGTGCCTGGGCCAGTCTGCCTGGGAAGACTCCTGGCCCCACAGGGATCACCGCGCTGGAGATGGCAGTGCCTTGTGGTCTGCCTACACTGGCTCTGAAAGCCTCGGCAGCCCCAGCTCTCTAGAGCCGCTCGGCTGTACAGGCAGGTGTTGGGATGAAGCCTGTCCAGAGATGGAGCACTCTGCCGGACAGTTACAGTGGGGAAAAGCAAACATGGCCCTGGGACTCCAGCCTCCCTGCTGGGATAAGCTGAGCTAATGAGAAGCTGCTGTGGGTGTGTTCAGCTGCCCATTTTGTTTCCTCATCTGCATGTTTCTGTCACTTCTGTGCACGAGTTACCAATGCACAGCAGTGTGATCTCAGATCAGGCTGAAAACTAATCTGGTAGGAGCCCCCTCTGCCCACCCACCCCATGCAGTCAGCTCAGCAGCCCCTGGAGAAGACCAAGAATGGGAAACAGAGGCAAAGAAGGCATTGGGGAATTTTCTGTTGGCAATGCACAACCAACTTTGCAACCAGCTTGCACTGGTGGTCTAGCTGCCACCTACAATGCCAGTCTGTGATTCTTCATTAGCCATTATTAGGTCCTGTCAGTACTGAAAAGTTTTACCATGCAGGCAGGTAAACAGTACATAACTAAATAACTAAATAACTAAATAACTAAAACTAAAATACTCTGCTAATTATTCCAGTAATTCATTTTTCTTACATTTGAATTTATTCTTGAGAGATTTTGTCAGAGAAACAATTAAATGATCCTACCTCCACCTTACAAAAGCTTTTACTTTCAAAACAGAATAGATTCCTTGCTGGTCACTCCTCTCTGGACTCTCATTAATATAATTTTTAAAGACCTTCATGGCTAAATTAAATTTTGGGGAAAAGAATGGCAGAATGCCAGCCACTTTATCTCATACTATTACAATAATAATGCCAGCCACTTTATCTCATACTATTATAATAATAAAGACCGTGTATAATATTATTACCCTTTTATACTAATTTGGGCCTTTTCCCTATTGTCTTGGAACATCTCGTTTGTCATTCATTGATTTTATTCTTAATAATAGCATTGCACTGAAGCACAGGGTAGGCTGAGGCTCATGCACATAACCATACAAGAAGTCAGAGCAATCACATTCACCCATGATGCTTTTCAGTGTAACATCTGTTGTCTTCAGTGGAAGTTGCATCTCCACTCTCTCTCCATTGTGGGCTCTAATACATGCAGAAAACAGGAGCTTAGGGAGTCTGAGCTAAAATAGACTGGAGGCTGAGGACCCAGGAAACTAAGGACTATTGCATGTTTGCCCTTGTCCCCAGGCACCCACATCTGGGTGCTGTCATTACAGAACATGGGGCCAAACTGCTTTTAGGGCAGACCCCACACAGCCAATTCATATATTCTACAGCACCTGAATTTGGCCCAAATCTCACGGAGTTCTTGCCATTGACTGAAGTTTTGTGGTTAGCGAACTATACATCATCACAAATCACGTTGCATAGTCACTGGGGAAACATTCCTCAGTCAGTTCAGTCTCCCTGTTCCAACAGCTTCATGTGCTACTCATAATGCTCTATAGAAGTAGCATACATGACATTACATGCACATAATAAGTCTCTAAAAAATTAAACACTTGCTAATCTTGTGGGGACATTGTGCTGAAAGGGGTGTATCCATCAAAAGAAAACCAATTCCATTTCATGCAAGCTTATCCATAAAACATACACAATATGCAACCATTTCACAGCTGCCAAAAGAGATCAGTCTAATTTCTTTTTTTAGCTAGAAGGGGAAATTTAACCAGGCAAAGCTGTTGGAAGCCAAGAAGACTATTAAAAAAAAAAAAAAAAAAAGTAGAAACCATCCACAATTTCATCCAAGGGCGGAAGAGTTTGTCTGTGAAATCAAACACATAGTTGTGACATTAATGTGGCTGCATGTGAGGCATCTCAATTAGTGAATTTATTGGTGGACTGTGTAATCCTGAGAACTAAACTGATAGAAAACATTTTGTGCAGTTCATTTTCTGGTATTTTTCTATCCTTATCTCTCCCATCCTCCCTCCTCTCTATTCCCTTCTCATCCCTCTCCCATACAACAACTGGTTGCATGCTAACAATATTTTTCTTAGTGTCTCTGCAAATACCATTAGATCCAAGTATGTCTCATGGAATTTCAGGCTATCATCTGTTCATATGTACTGGGTAGTCAGCAACTTCCACAAGACAACCATTCTCCTCACCCACATTTCATTTGCTTAAAAACATCTCAGGAATTCTTATTAATTGTTTAACTGTTTTAAATTAGCTCCTAAAGAAGCCCTCCGACTTGCCTCCGCAATTTCACCCAACCTGAATTTGGATGCATTAAGAATAAAATCAATTAATGCCAACCTGCATGCCATTAGAAACTGTTCAGGCCAACGAGGGGCCAGATGTCAAAATAATTTGCAAAAAATGACTACTGAAAAAAAAAAAGACTTTGAGTAGGGTGGCTGAATTATCCTGCCCAGTTGGAGACTGAGAGCTCCTGAACCAAGAGAGAGGGAGGACAAGGCTGAGAGTGTTGGGGTTGTCCAGCCTAGAGAAAAGAAGGCTCTAGGGAGATGTTAGAACAGCCCACCAGTACCTAAAGGGACCTGCAAGAGAGCTGGAGAGGGACAATTGACAAGGGCAAGTAGGAATAGGACAAGGAGGAATGGCTTTAAACTGAAAGAGAGATTTACATTAGATGTTAGGAAGAAATTATTAGCTGTGAGGGTGGTGAGACATTGGAACAGGCTGCCCAGAGAAGCTGTGGATGTGCCATCCCTGGAAGTGTTGAAGGCCAGGTTGGATGGGATTTTGAGCAACATGGTCTAGTGGAAGCTGTCTCTGCATGTGGCAGGGGTGTGGTGGGAATTGGAACTAGATGATCTTTAAGGTCCCTTCCAACCCAAACCATTCTGTGATTCTAAGGCCTGCAGAGTCCTTGCCTGGTCTCCTCTAGGAAGCTTAGTGAAGATGGCATGGACTTCTCCTGGGGATGGCATGTGAGCTGCCACAGGAAAGGTGGTTCCAGGAGACTGTGCTTCGGAGATATACCTAGGAATCAAAACTTTTCCTTTTTCTGGGAGAGGGCAGATAATGACTTACTCCAGGAATAAGTGATCCATGTCCAGCAGTGGATCCCCATGCAAGTAGCCCTTATAGACACTATGTGAATATGCTTACATTTTTCTATGTTTGTGGTGCAGTCACTCTTCAGGTCCTTCTGGTTTAATTATCCTCTTGGGATCTCAGTTACTGCCTCTCAGGGGGCTGATATGTCCCTATCTACGTATTCCTTAGATGAAAGCAGTGATGTTGTTATTATTACTACAGTATCATTGTGCTGTAAATGTACTGCTTGTACTTGGTTACCTACCACAGATTTAATCCATGGGCATAACAGTCTTCTCTTTGTGTTTTCACAGCCTGGCTCTTCAAAGGAAGACCTTTTGTTTCCATCCAGGATGATAAATGGGTTTTAGCTGTATTTTCTCAGAGGGAAGCTTATGTGATTGTACTGTCTGTCATCTGTCTACACCGATAAGTTTTTAACTGCCACAGCCAATTATAATTTTTTCCAAAGAAAAAAAAAACTGCCAGAGGCAGACATCTCCATGATAATTATATTTCTATGGATTTTGTGAAAGACAGCAGCAGACTGGGTTGGGGCTAAGGAGGAGGAGGAGGGAGAGGACAAAGCAGAAGACCACACTGAGAGTGTGCCATGTCAAGGAAGTCTGGGAGGCCTCAGCTGATCTTCAGCCCATCCTGGTTGAAAGCAGCCAGCCTGCCAGGCTTCAGTACTGGAAAGTCAGTGGGCATGGGTGTCTCTGCAGACATGTCACAAAATGTTCCTGTCCATGGAACACCACTGTGTGCACTCTGCAGGAGCAGAGCACAACCCTTCTTCCTGCTGGCTGTGATGCAGGGATCTCGTTTTGTTGATGCAAGCAGTGGCACTGTTGCCCTGGGCCTGTACTTGCAAGCTGCAGAACCTGGGTGGTGGCTGGGCTGGGCTGATAGGTGCCCCCAGGCAGGACAGACAGGCAAAGTGCAAGGCACGGTCGGTCAGCATATGCTCCATGCTGCGACTAATTGAACATAATGGGTGCACTGCTAACAAAGACTCATAGTGTGGAGGACAGTGTGTTCTCTGTGCTCAGAGACCTGACAGCCACTAATGAAAGCTGCTAAGGCCAGCTTTGTAAATGCATTTAGGTGACTGAGCTAGGTATTTAAGGACAGGTAGAACCTAATTCTCTCTGACATCAAAAGGGGCTCTGACTTGCACTGCATAGGAAACATGTCTTTAAACAGCTTCAAAGCTATGAACATTTTTTCTTTAATATTTTAGAAGAATTGACCCTCTCTCTGAGTGAATCTGGTGTGAAATGAGAGGTTTCTAGAACCCTTGAGAACCAAGTAGTTGAACCTTTCCCTGGAATGATACACACTGCTTCACCATTACAGGATGTTCTTGGAAGGAGCAAAGTGCCTAAGATGAAAGCAGTTCACCATCTTCACTGCCTAGCTGCCATGACATGTAATTCCTCTTGGCTTGTCAATAACCTGATCCAGTTCTCCAGGTCTTATGTAAGTGGAGGGCACCTGCAGGTAACCCCCAGGTTGTCTACCCGCTGTCTCAGCTGTGGCCTGCACCGGGGGTTCAGTGACCTGGAACATAAATCTGCTTTCAGAAGCCCTCATGGCAGGAGAGTTTCACAGGCTGGAGTTTCACCCCCCTTATCTCGCTGTTAGCTGAACTCTTCCCAGAGTGCTTTCTGTTGAGCAAGAGTGAACAGGATTTCTTGTCTCCCACACCCCGCACTAAGTCACTAATGTCACTAAGTTGCCTGATGAATCCCAGCAGCTACAGCAGCAGCTGAAGAAAGGAAATTGCAAAAAAATGCATTCAAATATCCAAGAGTAGAAAGAGAGTAAGTAAAGAAGGGGAGGGTTGGGAGCATGAAAGAAGCACTGTTTCCCTAAAACAGTTTGTTTTGAAATGGAGGACAAATGACTGCATTTTAGCCCTACCAAACATCTGTGAAAGGTTAACATTTCTTCACAGCATTGCTTTATTTTTGCCTAAGTCTTCAGCAACTATTACTCAAAGTTAATTCAGGCTTTGGCCTTTGGGAACTTATTTAATGTGCTAGTGCTTAGAAGTCCATTAATATTTATAAATGTCACTTGAATTCCATTTTTACCTTCTTATCCAGGCAGGAGCACTCGTAAAAAGAAAATATTTTTTTCCTGTGTTTTTGTTGGGTTTGGATTTGGTTTGGTTTATTTTTTTCAGAACTGTAGTAAGCTCAGGGTTGAGCCTGTTCTAAAAATGTCATATTCTATACAGCTGTGATATAGTTTTGCTAGCCTGCCTATGCCCCCAAGAAGGGCCTGAGAATTAGATGTTAGGCCTGAAAAAATGGAGACGGTGTCTATTCTCAGCTCTGCCACTGGCTAATTATGCAGCCTTAGTCAGTTCATTTAACCTCGGCACGCTTAGGTTTTCAGATCAGAAGCGAAAGGGATAAAAGGCTGCTCTGTGAATCCTTTGTGGAGCCTGAGGGAGAACAAGGTATTACCCATCACGTTGGTGCCTTGTGAGCTCTGGGTGTGGGTGGTTTCTGTGTTAGGGTAGGGCACTTGTGGTGAGTGAGTCCGGGAACACAGACAGAAGCCCGGCCACTGCATTTCTTGCCAAGGGAGACAGCCCTCACAGTTGGTTTGACAAATCACAGCTACTGACACCCTTTGCTTTAGGCACTCAGGCTTTTGTGTCACTCTTCAGCAGTTTCCTGCCAGCCACAGCAGTCTGCCTCCTGTACATTGGCTTTTGTATGTGACTCGTGCCTGTCAGAGCTTGCTGACCGCAGAGAGTGATCAATAGCATTCCAAAGAACTGTAAAACAGTATAAAATGGCAGCTCCGTGCCTAGTAGTGGTAATAAAGTAAGTTGCCTAATTTAAAGACCAGAAATGTGCCTTGAAAGTCATAAAATGAGAGACTCAGGCAGTTTTCAGAATATATGGCCTCTCACTTTTGGAGCACTTGGACTTAAACACAAGTCAGCATTGGGGATGTGCTTTTCACAGCTGCTGAGATGTGTTTCTCTGTGAGCTTCTACACTATGTACTGCTGGGCAAAACAAGAGTGATGTTAGAAAGTGGTTAAAAGCCTGCGGCTCTTGTATTACAGCAGGGGTTGCTTTGTATTCTTGGTTCTGAACAGAAAGCAGAGCTGCCCAACCTTTGTTTCAGTGAGCATCTGGACTGCCTTGTGCTGCACAGTCCTGCTGCCCGAAACCATCAGCAAGCAGAGGCATTGCAGACATTTCTCGGCAGCAGAAGGCAGGGCATTACAAGACAAAGTATTTCAGGTGCACACCTAGCTGGATGGCACAGCAACCTCCAACACAATTAGGGAAACTGCATACGAAGAGTTATCTTTGAGGGATTTGTGAGACCCGGTTTGGTAGTACAGGAGGCAGCAGCACCTGAGAGAGCAGTGCTCTCCCACGCGAGGCTCCTGGCCCTCCGAAATTTCCCATGTGCGCTGTTTTGCTTCTAGGCCAGCGTGGGTGTGATATGTGTTACCTTAGCAACAGGGAAAGTGTGTGCTGCAGCTGTAGCCTTCTCTTTGCAGCAGGAGAGCATCCCTGGTTTTCTTACAGAAAATGCTGCACAGCTCCCCGCAAAGGGGACCCCAGTGCCTGTGGCTATCAATGTGCTGGCACACAGGGCACAGACACAGATATGAGCTATGGCTGACGCAGACATGTCTTCCCTGCTACCCCCTGCTCCAGCTCATCTCTTGTGGCCTCCACAGAACATAATCTGAGTCAGTCTGGCAGGAGCAGGATCAGCAGCTTTGTGCCAGCCCCCTCCATCATTTCTCGAGTCAGATGGCTCCTACAGCTCAAGGCTTTTTACTAAACTTGAATGCTGGAGGATGTCTGAGTGCTTTATGAATATCTGGAGGAAACAAACGCAGCAGTCAAGGCATCAGTACCCATTAATCACTTAGGGAGGGCTGGGGGAGAATTTAAGAGAATAGAGACTCAGGAAGCAAAGGGTTGTTTGTGGGGTAGACCCACCCAATATAAAGCCAATATAAATGTTGCAAAACCCCATAAATGCATGTGAGACATAAAACCTAAGGAAATCCATGTGAGACATAAAACCTATGGAAATTCAGTTTCTCACGGAAGTTTGATTCTGCCCTGGCTTTCATCCTCTGTTGAACTTTGGGACTTGTAACAATATTGTAATTATATACATATCTATAAATGTACATAAAGGTGTGTTCCCCAAATATATTTAACAGTCCTTTTTAAAATGCCTCACCAACACATATGTTTGAGAACAAAGATTCAAAATGTTAAGACAACTCTACATTAAAAGTTCTAAGAAGAGGTACCCCTGGGAAAAAAAAAAAAACAAACTCGTTGAAACATTTGCTGAAATAGTCAAATGTATGTATTACTGCAGACATAGGAAAAAGGAGCATTTATCCTCGCTTTTAAATTAAGTGCAACAACTGATCACTTACAAGTTCTTCAGTGTTTTTGAACACCTTGTGTTTCACTTGCACTTAGTGCATATGACTGCAGCCAGAAGCAAGCCTACCCCTGGCAAGGCCGGTCTTCCACAGGCTTTTAGCGACAAGGAGGATGCCCTCAGCCGCCGGCGTCAGCTGACTAAGGGGAAGGGACGGGAGAAACGAAAGCGCTCACTCGCTCCCTCCATCCCCTCCCGCCCACGCCGGGCCGCGGCCCTGCCCACCCCAACGGGCTTTTCACCCTTCAAAAAATCAAGATGTTTTGTAATCAACAAAGCGGTGGAGGAGTCACCCTGTCAACGCTTCCCTTTTTATTGGAGCCGGCATCTTCCCCCGGCAGCCATTTTACCCGCTCTGCGTGCGGGGAAACGCGAACCACAACACCGCGGCCCCGGAGCTCAGGCGGGCGTGGGATATACGTCCTGCTAATCACTTTAAAAAGACAGGGAACATCACCAAATACAAGCCTTATCACAGCTCAACTTCCGCGGGTTGCTGCGGAGTACCGGGAGAT
>VZRH01000079.1:218705-241689 GCA_013397555.1 Urocynchramus pylzowi | reverse complement strand
GGGCCGGTCCCGGTCCCGGGGCCAGCGGGGCGGAGCGGCCGCCGTCCGTCCTCCCGCCGCTCGGCGATGGGACTCGCGGCGCTGCTGCCCGGAACTCCCGGCCGTTCCTGCTGGCAGCCGGCGCGTGTGGGACCGCGGCTCCGTAGTGGTAGATCGCCATCCTTTGGGAAGGAGCGGGGATACACACGCGCACACAACACACGCTGTCATCCAGCCCCCGCCGCCGCCGCTCCCCGCATTGTCCCCGGGGCCGGCGGTGGGCTGCTCCCCGCAGAAGTTGCGGGGGAGAGGAGAGACAGCGTGCCCCAGAGCTTTGCTCCTCACCTCCCTGTGCCTTAGGGCAGCTCAGCTCCGTGTGCTCCTGAAACTGTCACGCTGGTCCCCCCCTGCACAGCGTCTAGGGTTGGTGGCGTTTCTTGATCTGTAATATTAGGTTTGTGTGCCATCGAAGTGCAGTTGACAACGCACAGTCTTAAATTCTTATTTCTCTGCCTTGGGAAGAAACTCGGTGGGGGGACAGAGCTAAAAAAATTTCACCGAGGTGCAGGTGCTGTAGTGTTGTTTTGTCAGTAAGCAGCACATCGAAACTTGAGTGTTTAAACCTCCTGTCGCAATCCCAGTCTGGGTTCCGGGGTTAGCAGTAGGTTGGCTTAAATGTCAACTACTCCAGCATGGTTTGCATGAGGAGGTGAGAAGGGCCGGCTCCCATCAGGTGCAGTGACCAAATTTAACCAGTTTTGCCCACTGCGTGCGGCAGTTCTGAATTTTCTCTGCATGTGCAGAACCTTTCTGTGGCAGCTTCGCAACTGCAAGTTCTTCAGAAGCCCCCACGCTGCGTAGTGTAAGGCTCTATAAATTGCCACCTTCATGTGACACCTTTAAGATGATAATCTACGAGAAGGTTGGAGGCGCAGAGCCCACCCAGTTATCTATTGCCTGCAGGATTTGGTGACTGTTGGGAGAAGGTTCTCTTGGCTTCCTCTTACCACCAGAATTGTTGAGAAGTCGGTAGTGGAAGTACCATCTGCAGGAAGCCGTGGGGCTCCCTTTAGTGGGAGAGCAGCCGCACAACCTCTTCGTGAAAGCAGCCAGGTCGCAGAGGACAGAGCCCACAAAAATGTAAATGTGCTGGCGCTGAAAAAGAAGAAAAATCCCAACAGTTATTATCATGATTTAGTGTGAAACAGGTGCGAAGTTTATTTCACAAAGAACCATTGAAGGTTTTAATTGTGTTAGTTTGATTTTTATTAGGGCATAGGTTGAGGTTTGTGTATACTTTTCCTTTGTTTTGCTTTTGTTGCTTTTATTAGTTATAAAATGCAACACAATGAGTAAACCAGGGAATACTTCTTCCATTGTGTAGTGCCGTCATGCATAATATATACAGAGCCAGTTTATTTTAAGCTTTTGATATTCAGTAGTAATCCAGGAAATAGTGTTAGAATATTAAAGCGATATTTAAAACAGGAATGTTTTTTAAATGTGATCCGAGACTTTTGATTTAAAGGAAAAAACATTAAAGAGCTACTGCAAATAGTGACGTCACTTTTTTTTCCCCCCTTTCCTTTCTTTTTTTTTTTTTCTTTCTCCCCTTGCCCTGATTAAGTTTAGTCATTAAATACATATCATCATTCTGAGCTGTTTTTATACATGTGAGTATCAGTAGTTCCCCTGAAGTCCCTGGAGCTATTCCAGTTTGTAAATCTCGGTGCTTACAGTATTAGGCAATTGTCATATCCTTTTGCCATATTTGGTTTTATCAGATGGATGTAGTAAAGCATTTTGAATTATTAATGGCTCTGGGACTTTGGGGAGCAATTACTATGAAGAAAGCTATTAAACTTTGTTATGATTTCATACAAACGAGGAAAAACAGAGAAAATAAAATATTTAAAGCCTTCATTGCTTACAGCCAAGCTAGTTTAATTAGCCTATTTTTTCTGTTTCTTGATGTAATTTTTATACTGCTGTTACAATTTTTGATATTCTTAAGAACTAATGAATGGATCTTTATTTCTGATAAAATCTTGGCAGAGGGCTTAGGTCTTTCTTGAAACAGTGGTCAGTCAGTACTGCTGCTTCAGAACTGTGGTGTAGTGTGGGAGAGAGATGGGAAAACCCAGCACTGGTAACACAATCCTTTGAGGTATTTATTTTTCCTTGCCTGCACATAACAATCACCTGAATGTGATTGTTAGAGGCATTAGTTACGGTGATTTGGAATACAGGTTGGTGATTTTTACGAATTCTCCATTTTCAATTCTGTTGTATATGCAGTCAAATGCTAAGTAGTAATCTTATTTAATACGTGGTATTGTGTGTGCACCTTCTCCACTGGAAAGGAAAAGAGAATTTGCAGGAAATTATCTAAACCTATGGGCATTTGGCTCCACCTTCAGAGATAAGAGGGAACAAGTGACAAAGCTTTCTTGACTAAGCTGCCTTGCCTGCCTTTTCTCAGAAGTGTGACACTTTCTTCCCTGTGTCCTTAATGAACTGTAAAGGAAGTTTGTGTGGAGCTGATGCCTGGACCTCAGTTTATAGATACTTGTGTGATTAGGAGCAAAAAACTGAACATCAGTGGGATTGTCTGTGGTTAATGTTATCTGTATGCTTTGCAGAAACCAGACAGTATTTCCCCTTGTGAAATAGAAGTGTCCAAGTAAATAAATGGCAACCCATTTTTTTTTTTTCAAATGTATAATAGGTTATGGTATCTGTACATTAAATTAATGTTAGAATGGCTTGAGTTTGTGTAGAATTAGAATTGTGTAGTAAGTAGAACTGTAATAATGCCTTTTTTTCATGTTCTGTTGATCCTTTAAAGCATGATTCTCTTTTTGTGGTTTCACGTGAGAGTCTTTGTTTTCCCAATTCATTTGTTGTAATTATTTCTTCTTTGTGTTTGAGTACTAAGAAATAATTCTGAATGTGTCAATTTTCATTTTTCTTTATAGGTTCTGCCCAGTTGTCACTTTCTGGGACAAGTATTGTAGAAAAAAATGACTGTAATAAAACTGTAGTTTTACCTTGTTATGTGACTAATCTAAAGCAGAACAATGAAAATGTCATGTTTGTTACATGGAAAAAGCAAGGAGTTACAATTTTTTCTTACCATGGAGGAAACAAGAAGTTTAATATTGATCCCTCATTTTCATCTGCAAGATTTTTATCCCAGCCGGAATTAATCAAAGGTGTGGCCTCGCTGGTGCTCAACAGTGCACAAGCAACTGTTGGAAATTACAGCTGTAAAGTGACAGAATCAAACAGAGAAGGAGAAATAAAAATGGAACTTAAAAACAGCTCAGGTGAGTTACCTGCTATTGTTTCAGAACCTTTTGGAAGGGGAAAGCAAGCAAAATCTTAAGGGAAAAAGAAAAATAATGAACATGGCAATGTATTCCTTTAAAGTGAAATACAAAAAATGTAGCACCCAGGCCTTCTAACTTGTAAACTAATATGGCTTATTTTGGTTTAAGCTAGAGGGGAGTGCTTCCATGGGAAAGATCTGAACACATTTTTTCATTCTGTAATAATGTCTGAGCATGATTTAGGTCCCACATAGGATAATCTATGCCTTCCCACATGATTTTGATTATGTAGATGCTGATATATGATATATTCAGTAGTCTTATGTTATTGCGTGACATATTTCTGATCATCTTCATAATACTGAAATGTATGCATCCATCACAGTGTCTTCAGAGATCTTTTCTTGGCAGAATTGCTTTTTCCAACCTTTAACTCTGCTGGAAAACTACAGGTAGAACTAATAGAAATTCTGTTTTAAGAGCTCTAAAACTCAGTCTGAAGGTAGGCCGTTTTCTAGTGAGGTTGAAAATGCTACTGCTAGATGGCAGCTTGTTGTGGTTTTCTAGCATTAAATGTTATCTTCAAAAGATGGTCTTTAAATTGATTTTGAAATGAATGAGATTCATTTCTTATCTAGAGAGCTATTTTACTTTTATCTTGTCAGTCCCAGCCCACGTTCTCCAGCGCCTCAGCTGTTGGATAATGGGTTCTGCTGTACCTGTGTTATCTGTCCAGTGCTATGCAGATGTGGCAGTTTCACTGTACATAGGTGTGCCCTGTTCATCTGTTTTGCATGGGAGACTTGCCTCTGGAGAGCTGCTCAGAAACACTGAATGTGTTGCATCTGTGTAGCACATGGAGCCTTACCCTGCACTCTAGATTTTTTTTTTTTTTGCTTTTGCTATTAGTTTTCGCATTTCACAGTAAAATATTTTTGAAGCTCAAACAGATGTTGGCTTGTGTCCTGCTGCAGGCATTTGTGTAATTCTCAGTTGGGTCTAGTTGTTGAGTTAACCATATACCCTGCATAGCAAACGTGATCCTGAAATTGAGAAGGACACGGCCACTGGAAGTGAAGATGCTAGAATAGCATTCTTAGAACACTGCAAAAACAGGGAAGAGGTATACACAGTTTCGGTTTCCTTCATTCTCTTACAGCTTACTCAGACTTTTTTGACTGTTGGTGCAAATCAGTGTTACTCTCCAGAAGAGGAAGCAGGGCTTGAGGATGTAGGAGAATCAAGTCCCATTTGCAAGTTTTATATTCTCTGTGTTTATAATTATGAAATCAGGATAAAGACAACAGAGCAGGAAACTGATATAATTTTTCTAATTTCATTTTCTAGTTGTCAGTTGCGGCGACGAAAGACCAGAGGAAAAACGTGGTTAGTGAAAAACTTTTAGTTTTGAGGTTGCATTAGGTTTGAGAGTATATGCTAGAAAATGTAAAACTTAGGTTTGAGGTTGAAGGAAAACACAGTCGCTTGCTCTCTCTCTCTCTCTCTCTCTCAGTTCTTCTGCACAACTTTTTGTTGCTTGTTCCTCCTCAGTGTTCTAGAGAAACTCTTGAGACAATGAGCTAATAGAAGAAAGTGTAGCAAGTGAGTTTTGAAAAGGGTTAGAGGATAGTGGAAATCCTGTACCAGTCTTCACTGGGTCGTTTCTTAGCAATGAATTCATGCTGTCACTACTAGCATGTTCAAATTGATGCTTTACCAAAGATAGTCATACAAGAGCCAGCTATCCTCCATCTCTCTTAAAGAATTCCTGGATTCACCTAGGCAGTGGGTAAGAGTGTGAGTAAGATTTCTGTGCAAGTGCCTTCGTCTTTGTGCACAGACACACTTTCCTGATCTGGAGAGTGTCTGTCAAGTTTTCCCGTTTCCTTTTTCCTCTCTTAATCATCTCTTTTCTTGCTACTTTTTCTCTTCTTTTGTCATCCTTCGTGTTTCTACTTTTCTTCCTTGCCTTTTCCCCCTGTTTCCTTTCCCTTTACTCTTCTCTTCGCTCTTCTTTCCCCTAGTCTGGAAGTCTCTCTTCTTAGCTTGGAACTGACTGCCCTATATTGGCTCTCAAAACACTACTTTATGCCAAGAGTTCAGTTGATTACTATGAAGCACCAGAGTAAGGGAAGTATATTTCCAGGAAAATGCTTTCAGCAGTTCCTTTTCCTTGCATGTTGCATGTGTCTGCAGTATTGCAAGCTCTTCTGTACAGGAAGTTCTTTCAGACTCCAGGACCAGACCACACGTGGCTCTGTGTTGCATGCTGAAGCCCCAGCAGATACCAGGCTTCTTGGCTGCTTTCTTTTTATACTGGATAGTGTCAGCTGGAAATGCTGCAGAGGAAGTGAAGTGGCTCTCAGAGTCTCTGCTTGCAGTTACTTTAATTATTCTCAGTTGCATTGAACAGCATCACTGGGATGTGGCTTATCTAGGGAGTGGCCACTGTGCATTGAAGTTACTGTTCAATATTAGTTGCTTTTTCAATATTGCGAATGAAGCAAAAAGCCTTGCTTTAAACAATTCAATGAATCAGCCTTGTTTTGGTGAGTTAGAAGCTATTTCTCCATTTTCTTGCCTTCAGCTTAATGTTTGCCTTGTATTTCTGTTTTATGCACTGTATCTACTTCTGTGACTTCTTGTGGGAGGTGGGGAGGGAAAGAGGGAAATTTGTGAACTTAGAAGCTGCCCTCAGGGTATTTAATTGGCATTTAAAATTGTGAGGTATTGCTGCTTAATTACATGTTTCTGGAGCAGCACATACCATTTTTATGTATGGAGAAAAATGCAGCAAATGCATCTTAATAAAGATTAGACATTTCTTTGGAAGCTAATGTGCAGGCAGAGGAATGGTAGAAAATATAATGTAAGAAATTTAGACTTTGGATTCCACTGAGTGACCCTAAATGAATATATGAGCAGAGATGCAAGAATTAACTGCTTTTTCTAGTTCAGTGGAGATATTTTCAGAATTTTATGTTGGAAGGTGGCTTATCTTAAAGCATGACTGACTGAACAGCCTACGGCATCCAAAATGCAGGAGAAAAAAATCTAGATGGATGGTGTTGGGAGACTTAAAATTGCTTCCCTCTCACTTAGTCTAGCTCTTGTATTCCTTACCACACATCCGGATTTC
Source organism: Urocynchramus pylzowi (assembly GCA_013397555.1). Taxonomy (NCBI): domain Eukaryota; kingdom Metazoa; phylum Chordata; class Aves; order Passeriformes; family Fringillidae; genus Urocynchramus; species Urocynchramus pylzowi. The sequence goes on along the minus strand of VZRH01000079.1, from coordinate 235,239 downwards.
TTCCGGAGTTACCACCATTGAAAGTAGAATAGAATGGCTGAAGAGGCATCAGATTGGACCTTTCATGCCTTCTTTGCTTAGCCTAAATACTGTTTTTCTGATTTACAGAGATTTTTGTAGTTCCACAAATTCAGTAGTGCCAAATTTGTAGTGCCAAAAATTAGCACCAGCATATTCTCTGCTCCAGTGGAAGTTAATAGTTCCAGTTTGGAAAATACTGGGATGACTGGAAGTACTGAAAAAGTAGGTTGTCACACAGAAAAATACCAAGGTAGAAGACATAGGTGTCTTAGCCTATTATAATTCTTAATGCTGAATTATGTATAGTAATTGGGCGATCTACAGCATAGCCTAAGAGGAATAATAAATACAAAGCAAATAGCCTCAGTTTTTGTTCTCTTCCTACTATTTTTCTTTGTTTATTCTCTAGGATCATGGTTCCTTCTAGTGGAAAGGGCTGTCATCATATCATTGGTGTGCTTACTTGTTATTTTATGTGCAGCTCAGTTAAGTGTTATTGGTAAGTATTTACTCTTTAATTCTTTGCAGTTGCTGATTTGTCCTGAAATCACTTCCATGCATAAAGGCATCCGTGTAAAATGAAAGGTGGTACTCATATCGAGAAGATGTGTAGGAATTGATCCAGATAATACAAAGAGACATGGTGTGTGTGAAGCTTTTCTTCACAGTTGATTCACCATGACATTATTGAATAATTCAAAAATGTTTCATTGTATGGTCATAAAATCAATATGATAGAAGGATGGTGTGCTCTCTTCTTAATGTAAATCTTTTCATTAGTCTTTTAACACTGGCTTAGTTATAATTTAACACTGACATCAGTGCTTTCGTTAAATGTTTTTAGTGGCAATACATCAATTCACCAGTGACAGACATCCTTAGATGTTCTTTATACACTGTTGTCCAACATCTGTGCAATGCAGAATGTGCTTTATGTCCTGGTCTTTCAGATGGTGCAATTTGTTACCTCAGTCTTTGAAGTTTTTCAGCCTTTTTCATTTTGTAGACTTATTAAAAAAAAAAAAAAAAAAAGAAGAAACATTTCAACTGAGAGTCAAGTCTGTAAGAAATGGAAAGTAATTACACTCGGAGTGATTTGTAAAATTATTGTAATAATTACATACATTCAGGCATCAATGTATAGCTTCCTTTATTACTTTTTCATGACTCTCTGGAAGTGTTATGTGATTCTTCAAAGGTCCGTCCGTGGTCCAAGGTTGAAAACTAATACATAGTTTTAAAAATTATTTTATCCCTGTATTGTTATATTCCTGATTTTCATATTTTGTAATGGTATAGGAATCTCTGATCTGTTCAGGACTGTCATTGCCCTGCATTCATAGCAGAACTTCCAACATTTTTAGGAAAATAGTAATTTCATGGAGAAGCACTGTCATTTTATAAGAGTAATTTTAGCTTGCTTGGATGTTTTTGCACCTGGGCAATTCATTGAAAGGTCTTGGCCTCTGGGGGGAAATAAGGTGTTCTATCTCTAACTTAATAAATGTGGGTGTACTTATTGTTTGTTGGGATTTTTTTTGTGTTGGTGCATTTTTTTCCTTTAAATTTTACTCTTTTAGATAACCTGGGAATCCACCAATGATACTTTATGCCTGTAAATAGGTTGTTAAATTTGGCATGATTTTTCTGTGTACTATTTGGGAATGTTTGTTTTCTTGGTATTGTGCATTGAGGGGTGTTGTATTGGTTTGTTTGAGATGAGTTTTTGGGACTTTTGTTTACAGAATGGCTTTTAGGATTTAAGTTCCTTTGGGGACAGAGGTGATGTGATGTGTCTGAGCTCACAGTGTCATGAGGAAGAGAGTGAAATCTGGAATTTCTAAATCCCTCTCTTGACACTCACCTGAGTAACAAATTTACTGTAACATTTAAATATCAGCAGTGCATCTACCTGAATTAACCTGTACCATGTCCCAAAGTTATTCTGATAACATATCAGCTGAATTGTATGGAAGGAGAAAGTAAGAATTTGACTAGAACCCTGATGCCAGCTGTCATTTTTCTGAGTAAGCCGTATTAACCATATCAATCAATAAAAATAATTTTGGGAGTGGATATAGATGTAAATTTTAGAAGTTTGAGTTTCTTTATTTAGGAACAGTCTGAGTCATAAATATGTGTATTTTAGTGAGAGAATCTGTGTGTCTGATTGTTTTCCTCTCTCTCTCTTTAAGGATTAAAATATGAAATTGAATCTCAGAGGAAAGTGTGCATTATTGTAGCACTTGTCATCTTTGCAGTTGTAGCTGGTGTAGGGGCTGCTCTTTTTATCCAAGGTAAGTGATTAAAATTGCTCTCTTAATTTAAGGGAATACGAGCAGAAAAGAATCTCTTCAATTCTGTAGTATGGAAGTTAGTACCATCTATTAATTGCCATCTACTAATTTTTAAATTAAAAAAATATACAGAGTACAGCAGAAACAGCATTGGAGTTGTCAGGCCCTCAAGTGATCATAGGAAAATAATGACTCAAAATTTATGTATATTTTCTATCCTACTGCCTTGGGTGAATATTAGGGACTAGAGAGTGACTTCTGGTCCTTCAGTGGGAAATTTGGTGGTGCCAATGATTTATGTTTGTTGCTTTATGCTTTAATCCATTTAACAATTTTGATTTTACTGATTGCCACCTAAATGTTTGCAGATGGCTATACTGTACAGAATCAGGCTGGTCTTGGCCTAATTGTAATCCCTGCTGTGATTTTGGTACCACTTCAGTACGTCATGTTTGGAATTGGTGAGTATTTCTTTATTCACTCACATAAGGATAGAAGAAAACAGAGCTACTCCCATAATCGACAAGATATTCTGATTTTTATAAACAGGTGCTACAACAGCATCCTGCATTCATCACATTTATAGTACCTTGAAACAAAATGTTTAGCCTGTGTTTGTTGGGCTGAGTTGCTTCACAGAAGGAGTAGGAGTTACCTGCTTGAACAGTGAGATTTAGGATAGCACATCTGAGAGATTTCTGTTCACCCTTCCTTGGTTTAGGGACTGGGTTGAATAATTAGCTCTGAGAATGTGGGCTCCATTTTCTTCTAATTGTGGTTCGTTTAAAATGTTATTTATATATATGTAGTTGTATGTGTGTGTATACATACAGGACCCTTGACTTGCAATGACTTGCGGGTTTGTTATCATGCTGTCTGAGCTTAGAATTTAGGAGAATCTGATTTCTAGCTTTACGCAATTATCTGGTTTTTATGTAGTTAAATTTTATAATTTTTCTTTTTTCCTCAGTTTTTGACAGTCTGCTGCAGGCAACGTTGGCTCTGATAGGTTTGAAACTTCTTGGGTTTATAATTGCTGTGGTTGGTTTTGCACTGTGTGTCCCAGGTAAGCAGTTAAGTCTCCTGTAGAAGTGTGCCTTTTACTCTTGTCTACACCTGATGTTTGTTTATTTCTGACACTAAAACTTTGTGAATATGGCTTCACTACATGGAATGTTTGCTAGTAACTTCTGTAAATGTAGTTTAGGACTGCTGTGCTAGTGCTTTTTTTTGTCTGGTGAAAGAAGAATAGCCTAAAGGAAGTATTACATGCATCAGTTTCATGACTGTATTCTGTGAGCGTCTGCTTTAAAAAAAAAAGTTAATTGTTTTAATTTTGCATGTTAGTGTTGATTTTGGGTTACTATTATTGTTATTCTTACTGAGGCCTGGGGTATTCAGAAATTAAATAATAATAATTTTCTCATGTTCAGTGATGTAATCAGAAATTCCTTGCTAAACTGCATCCATTAATATTTCAATGTTATATTTCAATATTTTAATATTTCAGTGTTTTATTTCATTAAAACACATTAAGAAGGTAAATGTAAAACCAGTAAACTTTGAATTGTTCTCAGGCTGTTGTAAGTGTGGTTGTGGCTGACACTCTGTTTCATCACTGAAAAACTGTCACTGCAGTGAAGGAACACCAGCTAACCACCACACTCAGTACTATGTCCCTTGTCCCTGCCCCTGGCCTTCCTTTGTCCCCTCCCTGCCTCCCCTTGTGCTACCAGAGAACCCCACAGCAGAGAAAAGGGTCAACTTAGGACTAGTTGTCTTTTGCAATATATTTAGTAGGAGAATGCATATTCATGTTCCTTGCAGGCACTTTATGTTCCTGATTTGTTGTTTTGTACTCTTCATTTTAGTCGTTGGTTTGTTTGGGGTTTGAAGACCTATTTCTCCTTGAAGTGGTTTTTAAAGATTTGTCTAATCTGGGTGAAATGGTAGCCTTTTCAGTGGAGTTGTGATTTGAGTTTTATGCTTGTTGTTTAGTATTTACAGAAGTATTTGTAAGTTCTATAAGTTATAATAGTAAAACAAACTGATGAGAGATTTCTGGTAAAGCATTAATACAAGGATTTTTTGGAGGATGTTTTATAATGCTTGTAAATGCAAAGTGTCCTTGTTTTTTTCAGGGTGTTCTTCTCCAATACGTACATTGTAGTGTTATCTGTATGTCTGGGGGTCCAGCTCAGTGACCCTGAACTGTCAGAAGAAACAGCTCATCCTGACAGATAGTTGTAGTAATAACAGCAGTATTGTATTCTGTCATGTATATACAAAGAAAAAAAAAAAAAAAGATGCAGGAGTACTTCTGGGATAGCTTTGAAAGTGAAATTAAACATACCTGTCTTTATAACTAAACAGTTATATCTGAGAATAAGAGTTTGTGCTTTTTTTTGTGCCAGTTGATACAGTTCTTTTATTGTGTTTTCCCCAGCCTGTCCTCCCTTACATGGGTCTGTTCTGATTGCTGGCTTAGCTATTATGGCTATTGCAAGTTTGCTTAGTCTGGCTTACGTGTTTATTATGGGTAAGTAGCACCTAATATTCTGCATTATTTTCCTTTCAAGTAGACATAATTATCTGAGCACAAGGTGTGATTTCACAGTTACATAGTTCTAAAAATTACTGAAAAATTGTCTGTATGTGTTGGCTTTGTTTGATAGAGCGTGTGGGGAATCTTGAGTTAAGAAATCCACAGTTTATCATCATAAACCGTTTCAAGATCAACACAGCCAGGTTTTTTAAGTAAGAGTGTTTCAGTTGTAGGAGGGATGTTGCTGTTTAAGTTCTGCATTTACACAGTTGGCCAGCTGGATCATAGAATGAAGAGAGCAAAAGGGTGTAAAGGATTCTGTAGAGTGGGTTGTGGGATGGTGGTGACAAAAGCTTACCAAAACATGGATTTAAAGAAGCAAAAATCTGCCTACTGATTTGCACTGGTTAGAGGTAGATTAAAAGAAGAGCGATTTGAACGCACACCTTTCATTTTAGTGAACTCTCGTTAATTTTAAACTACTGCTTAATTTTAAAGTCCAATAGAAAAGAATAGCAAGGCATTGTTTCAGAAACTAATCTGTTCATCAGATCTCAAAAAGGTGTGAGATTTAAAGATGTGCTAAATAAGCAAAACCCAGCAGTGCTGTGTGATTGGAATGCTGGCGCACCACAGCATAATATTGCATGGAACTCTACAGCTTGGGTCAGAGTGACCTTTGTTTCAAGCTGTGCACAGGCTCTTCAAACACCTCGTTGTTGTCCACCTTCTGTGGACACAGAACTGTGCAATTGAGGATATGTTGCTTCCAGACTCAAGCTGCTGAAGCGTTTACAGTGAGTGCAGTCACAAGTCTGCACTGAACCATGCAGTCTCCCAGGTTAATGTGTGCACACCATGTGTGGGCAAAGCCAGAAACAGACCCTGAGACAGGGAGAATTTCCAGTAGAGAAGAAATTAAGGCAGAATGCCTAATATTTGATAGCTAAGATAAATGAAGATGAGTCAAAAATATGGCAGACACGAATCAAGCCTTTTAATAACAATAATAAATTTATGTTTTATTGACCTTGGTTTACTTCTCTGTACTTGTATACTATTGCCTTTAATGCTGTGTGCTTGTGGTCTGCATAAACGTTGCATTTCTGGTTTGATTGTGCTGGCTGAAGAAGTCAAATATTACTGTTGGTGTAGATTCTAGCATGCTAAAATAAGCATAATGAATAGTTTGTACCTAATTTCACCTTTAGAGCTGAGTGTGTGAGTGGGGCAATTCACGCACTGTACATGATAAGATTATTTGGTTCCTAAACAGAAGAATGCTTAGAGGCTCTAAGGATTTCCAGATCATAGCATTAAGTACCTTTTTTAACACCCAGTTCTGTGTATTACAACTCTGTTGCAAGTTTTATCAGTAGACAGTACCTTTTCCAAGGTAACAAGTGACAAGATCAGAGGAAATGGCCTCTATATATATTTAATATAAAGAAAGTTGTGCTGGGGAAGGTTTAGATTGGATATTAGGAAAAATTTCTTCTCTGAAAGGGTGGTCAAAGATTGAAACAGGCTGCCCAAGACATGGTGAAATCATAATCACTGGAAGTGGTGTTTAGGTGTGGCTGCTGGGAACATGGGTTAGTGGTGAAGGTGGTGATGGTGCTTGGGTTGGGCTTGCTGATTGCTTGGGCTTGATGTTCTGGGAGGTTTTCTCCAACCTTAACAATTCTATAGTTCTATGTTTTTATTTGGTTGATTGTGACATTTATTCATCTGCTTAGTCACTTTTTTGTAATTATTTTAGGTTCCAGAATGAAAGATCATCCTCGTCCGGGGGTAAGCTTAAAATTAATAAATTTGGGGTGACTAGATGGCTCAGGGGATTGTAGTGAGATACTGAACCTTTCTTCACTAGTTCGAATTCAGACCAGGTTGGTAGCAAGCAACAGTTCTGGCTGTGTAACAGATGTCTAATGTTGAGTGAGTTGGTGGTCTCCATTGTCCCTATTGAGTGTGTCTGTAGTACTGTAATTGCCACCCTGACATAGGGCTATTCTGACTGTTGTGCCCAAATGGAGTTTCCATTGTTGTCACTGAAAGGTGGTGGAAATTTTTTGCGTTCTTTTACAATGCATTCTTCCACCTGAATATTTAAAAGCCATTTTGCTCAGTTTGTTAAAAAGCTTTTTCATTAATATGAGTGTAAAACATCCAGGTGGCCTGTCAGAAAGACTTCAAAGGTTTTTTCCTATGGTCTTGTACACCAGAACCCTTTGGTATTCTCTTCAGTTCCTGGCTATACAGATGGCATAACCTTGAACTTTTTTCTGATTTTCCTATAATGCCCCCTAATTTGATGACACCTTCTGAAAAGAAAGTGCCAGTCTTTAGGTAACACAGAACAAATTGAAAAATACCTTGTTTTTTTTTTTTTAAAGAAGGTTTTTCAGTTGGTAGTTTTGAATTGTAGAATAATTTCCAAAATAGTAATTCTCACAGACTTACACAGTGCTTTTGAGTGATCCATGAATATGAACTGCCTGATTTCTGGTGTTTTCCAGAAGCAAGGAAAGAGGTGCAGCTCTAGAATACCAGTAAAACTTCCTTGCAGCAGGGGGATCTGGCAAATATTAACTCATCCCACCTCCTGGATGCCAGCCATCATCATTTGAGACATATTTTCAGGTCTCCAGTGTAGAGCCTGAGACCCAGCTATTGAAGGAAGATGGTTTCTAACAGTGAGAGCTCACTGCAGTTAGGACAAGAGATTTTTAGCTGGTTTGTTTTGTTTTGTTTTGTTTTTAATTTCCTTTGCCTTTGCTCATCCATTTTCATTGTAAGGAAGAGTATTCCAGAGGATTAGTCTTTCTTTATGGAAGGAATATAAGTGCACAGATTTTTAAAAAATGGAAGGAAAAGAGGTTAAAAGATGTTATAAAAATGAGCTGAGAAGTGAATTGAAGGTATGCTTCATTCAAAATGAAGTCTTGCCTTTATCTTACATCCTTGTGCTTACTTGTAGAATGGAAGTAAACAGGGCAAGAGGAGGGTGGATTTTTTTCCTTAACTTAGTTTTGGTTGTAAATAAACTTTGAACTAGATACCAGCATACAAAATAGCATCCTTTGATGAGAACTCTGTTCTCCTTATGAGCTGTTCTCCTCACAAGGTTGTCTTCCATGGCAGCAAGGAATTGAGAAATAAATAGCCACAGCAACACAGGAATGAACATAATGTTACTCTCTGAACTGGGGACAAGAACAAAATCAAAAGAAGTTTTTAAAACTTAGAAGTCATTGGAAACCTCAGCAAGTACAAATATGTTCTTTCCAGCTGCAGATAGCTGAGAGCTAGATACAGAGGAATTCAAGTGATATGATTTGTGTTCATGAACTTACGGCTGCTGGGGAAAGACCTGGTGGAAAATGGAGTGTGTTAACATGATGCTTGTTTCTATCAAGGGCTCTTCAACCTATATTGCTATGCTTTGAGGCAGTAAATAGGTGTCAAGTAATTTTAAGAATACACTTGGATTCTGTGTTATCTAATGACTGTGGACAACTTAATGTTGGTGAAGGGCATCATTTTGGCACTGGGGCACACTTAAAAAATGATTATTCAGATTTTCCTGAGTCGAAGGGCAAAAAGTTATGTTTTTGAAATCTGCCATCTTAACCAAGTACTGATGGGGTTTTATTTTAGCATTTCTGTAGGTTGCATGTGTTGTTTCTTATGACTGTCTACCAGACTAAATGCACAACTGTCATGTATTTCTTTGAGGAGATTTCACTTTATTTGCTTGGCTACTAATTTTCTTTTCTTTTTTAGTCCTGCTGCTTTGTTACTAACCATTGATCAAATGACAGAAATTGTCAGTTAGGTTTTAGAGTTTAAAAGTAGTATCTGCATGGCTTCCGCTGCCACCTAGGGGTATTTCATCTGGGTAAACATTACAGTAAGGGAAAACTATTTGGAGAATGCTGCTATTGACTGATATAATTTTTTCAGACCTTTAGTCATTAATTTGATTAACATTAAGCTTTCTTCATTTTTGTAGAATCACTACTTACTGTATATGTCAATTAGAGTAATTTAACTGTGGCCAGCCAGAAGTAAACATGAAGGCTTTTTATACATATATATATTTTTAAATGTTTTGCAGAAAGCTGTAGAAGAACCACTAAATGGTAGGTGATATTCAAGGTTTATCTTCTCTTAAGGGATTAATTATGGATAAAGATGGTTCTAGTTCCCAGTACCACAACACTAAGATGGCAGATCAGTGTGGCAACTTATGTGGCTCTGTGAGTCAGTAAAAGTTTGATTTCTCAATGAAATGTTGCTTGCAGCTCCAGACTCCTTGTTTTATGCCACTGAGATTGCTAGCCAGAGGCACTGTTTGACTGTTTCAGGACAAATCTAGTATCTCACAATATTATGTCCACCCTCTTTGCTTTGCAAAATGTCCAGCTTTAAGGGAAGAAGAGGGACTCGTATTGAAAATTGATGTTAATTCATAAAGATTTATTTGGGTGAAATACTTAATGATCACAGCAAAATCTATCCTTGCCACTCTATTCTTTCCATATTTCCTTGGGTTGGGGAAACTCTCATGGTGTTGGGAGACTGGTAGCATTTAAGGTGAGGGAAATTTACAGTGAAAAAGGGATGACTTTCTGAATTTTTTTTTCTCTGCTATTATGTTTACTAATTGGCATGCTGAGTAGTAGCAAGTTCTAACCTGAATTTTAGAACTAACCTGAATATTAACCTGTGAAGCATTTATTTCTGTTTCACTCATTACTAATCCATCTTCTTGACTTTTAAAGATGCAAAAGGAGTGATGTTAGAATGATGGTAAGTCTGACAGATGCTTGTTTTAATGGCTAAGCATTTGAGGGTTTTGATGTTTAGAGTAACCCAGTGCTAATTCAGTGAAACTTGGAGGACAGGTTTAGGGCAGGTGCTGTTCTTGTTCAGATTGTATTTAATTGAAAAGAAAGAATATGTGCATCCTATATCAAACACAGGGGAAGAATGTGTATTCCTGAACAGTGAAGAGGATGAGTCAGTGAGAGAACTGTGCAATAGTGTGTTTCTGATCAAATGTGGAAAGTCAGATAGCTTTATGTTTCCTTTTTGCTCATGTAGTATTTAAGATGCATGAAATGTTTCCTTAGTGGTGGGTTGTTCTGTTCTTCGTGGTGTTTTTTTTGTTTTGTTTGTTTGTTTGGGTTTTTTTTTTTTTTTTTTTGGGGGTTTTTTTGTGGGGGTTTTTTTGGAGGGTTTTTTTTCCAGTTTTTTGTTTGTTTGTTTTCTTTTATTGTTGTTGATATAGCTAAGCTTTCTTTCTGCATTTTTAATTGGTGATCTCCAATGGAAATTCACAGGAAGGTGGTTTAAAATTAACTTTCTCTCCCTCTCCTCCTCCTTAGGTGTTACTTGAATTCTGAGTTTTATTAGCTTGTATTCCAGTCAGATTTCACTCAATTTATTTTTCAGATTGCTCTCACAGTATTATTGAGTCTTTTCAGCAGCTGTGCTTTTCATGGGAATAGGGTTAAAAAGCACTTGTTGATGCTATTGTATGCTATATGTATGTATGCTATTGTATGCTATATGCCCTGAATACTGAGCAAGCTTGTCATGAGGTGTCACTAGACCCTTAGCCTAGTATTCTTGCATTCAATTACAACACTTGCTACTTGGGAGGAAGAGTAAACTCACTCTAAATCTGTTAGCTCACTTGAAATACTTTTATACTATGCCGTTTCTAGGAGGCATGAATTGACAACGAGCAAATAAATGAGGTACTAATTAACTGTAATTGGAAAAAGGTGTATGAGTTTTAAAAACAGGTTTCCTTACAAATACCCTGTGCTGTTTGATTTGTGTTACTTATGACTACTACATTTGGTTCATCCAAATATCTCATGTAACTACTTTCTAAACCAGTAGGAATACAAGCATTTCTACAGTACAAAGGACAAGTGCATTGGTGTCTCATAAACACATTGATAAATGTATACCAGTTAGTGTAATCTGAGCTGGATGGAGTGGAAGGCATGGCCTGCTCCAGAATTGGCTACTGCTTATTCTTGACAGAGTTGAGACCGGGAAACAAGTGGATACTTGCCAGTCCATTACATTCAGAGCAGACCAGAAGGGAGATCAGGATGGGCTCTCTGCAGTTACCTCATCCTGCTGAAGAACAAGGCAGAGTTTTTCTTGGAGATCCAATTTTAAATAAGTTGCCTGTTTTTTCTTGGGTCTCAGTTAGGTTATGAAAACCTACCCTCTAGTGCTGAGGTGGAGCTTCCAAATGTACAGAAATTGTCAACTACCTATTTAATTTTAGGGTAGAGCTAGAAGTCTGTCTGTTTTTTCTGCTCTGAAAGATGGCTCTTAACCCGTTGACAGAAGGTTTTGCAGATGGAAGGCAAATGCTCTGACTCACACGGTGGAGGCAGTAGCCTATTGAGCTTTACCTGCTTCTATGTTAACCTTCCCTGGAACATTCACACACAGACTGAAGCAGGAATGAATCAGATGCTGAAGCTGACTAGCTTACAAAATAGCATGTGAAAGTAAGCTAGCACTAGAATATATGGACAAGGTGGGTCAGACAGCTTAGCCTGTGAGCCACTTGTGCTTATTCAAATTCACAAGTGAAAGCTCCAAGACAGTGTCCACCTTTTTTTTGTGGAGAGGCTGAAACATCACTTGCTGTTAGTAACACCTTTTTCCACTATTTGAATGCTAAATGTGCTTTATATTTTGAAATAAAAAAAAAAAAATCGGTAAGCTGTGACTTGCATAGGCAGCACAAAACATTGCTGTTCTTCCCAAACAATATTTCTTTTTCTTTTCTTTTTTAATTCCCAGAACTGCAGAGCTATGTGATGCGTATATAAAAAGTACACCGTTGTTGATACACCGTGGCCTTGAAGATGCACTACTCATCGAGAAGAAATTCAGGAATCTAGTTGTTTTGCATGTGTGGCAAAAGTGCTTTTGATATGAATGACATAATTTTATAGTCACAGCAGCTGTAGCAAGGAACATGTGTGTTTGCCCACATGTGATCTTTATTTTCTTTCATTATGGTGTATATGGGATGGTTGAGGGTGAGAATATAAAAAGCACTATTTGCCCAGTACAGAGTCTCCCTGCAGTAATCCTTAGTGGTATTATTTTCAAAAACTATCATTGGTCACTGCTTTGATAATGGGCCCGCTGAGCCCAGAGATTGCAATACCATTTAGACTATTGTTTTCTTTATTTGTGTGCATGGACAAAGTATGGTTTATGTGTATGATACAAGCAGGAAGTAGAGATTGTACAAATACATATTTTCTGACATTCAGCAAATTTTTGTTAAAGAAATACAAAGTTACACACAAAGTTGCATAAGTACAAAGTTTACTCCCAGCTCTCCTGAAATTATTAACAAAGTTCTAATTCCATGAGATGTTAATATTCCTCTCTGTGGACAATAGTCATGTGTGCTCTGGTGGCTGATATTTTTGTCCAGTGAGAGGGCTCTCCGTGCCTCCTCTGTATCCTTTGATGAGAAACTGCTCAGCTGTTGGAGCCTAATTCAGCACTGGAATTACAGAGCACAGGAGCTGGTAATCTTAATGCTGAATGTGGTTCTTGTGTGTGTTCATGTTGTGCAGTGTGTGGAATTGGAAGCAATTTCAGGCTTTCTTAACTCAGTGAATTTGTGAAAGTCATGGATGCTTCATAAAAATAGGAGTTTCCTATTTAGTATATTTTTGACAGAGTTTAAAACTTTGTTTTCTTGAATGGAAAAGAGCTATATAATTTCTGGCCCAGGTTTGTGTTTCTGCCATTACATCACAAATACATAAAATAGAAAGTAGGAGGAGCTGATAAAGAGTGAAGGAAGCTCAGTTTCTGTATATATCTAATGGTATGGTTAAAAATCAGTTTACTAGGACTTGCACATTCCATGAGATTCTGCTATGTTTTACAGCTATTTTGAGAGTTGTTCCAATATAGTTGGCTGCTCTTGGACTTTGTGTATGCTTTGTAGAAATCTTGACACTGTTTCCTGTTTGTACTAAGGTAATGTATTTCAAAGGCACACACGGTTTCCTCCTTCTAACAATTTAAAACTTGGTTTGGAAAGCTGTTGCCAAACAGTCGTGTAATAAAATCCATGTTTTTAAAGATCCTGAGTAATTTGGCAGTTCTCAGAATTGAATGTTACAAACCAAGGTTCATATCCACGTTGTGGGTGCATGTTGCAGGGATTTGGGTCTCTGCATGTTGAGCTCAGAGTTGCATTAAGAATTCAACAAAGCAAAGTTGAGGTGTCTGATTTTACAGTAGGTGCTGTCATAATTGTCCCTCTTGCCAAGGCTGCAGGATTGAACCATTTAAAGCAAGCTATGGGCCAGCCCTCACTGGGATCAGTGGAACTGGACACAGGGGAGAAGATCACCCATGTGATAAAATGTGGGAGAATGATGCAAGGCTCACATTTCCTGTCCTACTTTGCCAGTGGGAGCATTCACGTAAGGTTTGAGCTCTTACAGATGAATCTTTTGGTGCAGGTTTTTCCATAATAAGTGATGCCTAACTAAAGATGGGAGATGGTTCTCCATTACAATTCAGTATAAAAATTTTTCTAATTTAGTATTGTGCAGTGCTCCCTGTTTATAACTGGTGATTCCCTCTGGCAAGTTGAAAGTCTTAGCAGCAGCAGAATAAAAAACCAAATCAACTGGAATTCTGTTGAGGTATTCTGCCTTATAAAAACAATTATGTATAATAGCTTTATGTTAATTTCTGTAAAGCAAATTGCAGCAGAATCCCGCTGTGTCACCATGGGATCAGGCCAAGCTGTTCCAAGGAATTGTCAAAACCTGAGGAGCTCAGTGGCTGGCTATGGGCTACAGAATTGTGGCCCCAGAAATGGGAGAAACCCACCATCCTGTTGCGTTAAGGGCTGGATTTCTTGTAGGTGGGAATTTAAAAGTGAGAGTTCAAAAAGTCATTGGTACACCCAGCCAGCCCTTTCCCACCAGTAATTTAAACCAAAGTTGTTCATAACTGTATGCTTTCATTTGTGTGTGTACATATGTGTGTATATATAAATATATAGACATTTTAAATATCTATAGATCTATAGTCTTTACCCAAGAAACTGTTTTTATTTATGAAACACGAAATGCTTTTGTAAATATTGTGCTAATATACTTAAAAAATAAAGTCATTTTAAGTTGTTTTTGCGGGAGATTTTCTTGTTGCTAGCACATTGAACTTCTGTAGCTGCTTCCATAAATTCATAGTCATAGCTGCTCCCTGTCTTTATGTATTACTTACCAGATCTACAGGAATGTTCTCAGTGTTACATAGGCTGCTGCAGATGATTTTGGGTGTGTTTCTCCTTAGAAAGGTCGTCGAGATGGTGAAGTGAGTGTCTAGGCTGCCTTGTGATAACTTCAGTTGCGCTCTCCAACATCAGCCATCAAGTGTTGTCGCCTGCGTGTGCTGTGGGAGGAAATGAGGAGTAACAAGCTGCTGCTGCTACTGTAATTTCAGAAACAGCAGAGCAGCACCTCTGTCCAGTCCGTCATTGCAGCCCTGCAGTGGTGTTTCTGTGAGAATAGGGTCCCTTGTGTTATTGCTGAAGCACTCCTGGATAAGTTCTGGATTTCCTGAAGTTGTCTTTAATGTTTGTTTGACTGTGGAGAGAGGAGATGCAAGTCCTACCTGGTAGGCTTTCCACTCACACATCTTCTTCAGTACAGCTGAACTGATGGGAACAGTGGAAATTATTGGCAATTCCCTTGTTTGTTCAAGATTACTTTTAATTGAACTTCAGTGAAGTTCAACTTCAGTGTCTCTTCAGAAATGTTTTGTGACTTCCTTAGACGCACTTTCCTCTCTAAAGGAGCCATGAGCCACAATGAGATGTTTAAACAGAATTTTAACAGTTTTAGAATTTTCTGTGCAGGCACCTAGCTGCAGGGTGAACTGCAAGCTCAGGAAAACTGATCCTAAAGCTCAGGAAAACTGCATGCTTGAACTTTGGGGTGAGAGAAATGGTGCTAATCTTAATGTATGTGACTGGAGAATATCTCAACACAGTACCATCAGTGATGCCCAGTACCTGTGATCTGGACTGCTCCAGTCAGTTCAACCAGGAAAACCAACCCAAACCTGAACTTCCAGTCCAGAAGCCTTGTGAAAGCTCTTGATCAGAGCTCCATAATTCAGCAGTTGCTACAGAGTTACCCGCCTAAGAGTAGAAGCAGACTGTCTCTGGTTCATTTCCGCTTTGCAGAAGACTTTATATTTCTTTTCTATGGAAAATAATTCTTTTGTGCTCTAATGCTCTGTGCCTTTGTCATAGATGCAGCCAGTACTGTCTTGGACTTCCTTACCTCTTCCTGTATCCTTGAGGACTCTTTAAAAGCTTTCAGGATGAAGAAGTGTGAGCTGGACTTCCTCTGGTTTCCATGTTGGTTCCCTACTGTGCCTGCAGCAGAAGTGCAGCAGGGGTAGGGTGTGGCCTGGGAGGTGCACCCCAAACCCTTCACACTGCCACTGGGTTGTGGGAGAAGGGCAAGGAATACTCATGAAGTGCAAGAAAAGAGCAGAACCAGACTATTTTTTAATGAAGTTATGAATTGGCAAGAAACTTTAATACACAAATGTAAATACCACGGAGACAAGGATCAGCTGCTCTAGGGGAGGAAAGCTACGGTGTTGAAACAAGTTTTGGTTTCTACTGTTCTTTTGCTTGCTTTTTTTAAAGACTTACAGACAGGAGGCTTTTGAAATTATTGGGCTGGAGAGTGGGTGCTGTGGAGGGAAGAGAGAGTCTGTCATGAATCCAAGTTTGGTGGGAGAATTAAAGCGCATAGGAACTTCCAAGTTTGCCAGAAGAGTGTGAGCAGTTTCTCCTAACATCGCTAAAATTGGTACTTGTGGACCCTCCAGAGTAATGGGACTAATTCTGTTTCTTCACTGAAAGGGTTGTCAAGCACTGGAACTGGCTCCCCAGGGAAGTGATGGAGTCATTGGATGTGGCACTCAGTGATACAGTTTTGTTGACAGGGTCGTGGTCAGTTAAAAGTTGGCCTTGATGATCTTGGAGGTATTTTCTGACCTTAATAATTCCATGATTCTGTATAGTGCTGCTCTCTGCATGTGACCAAGCAGCTGAGCATGTGGAGGTCCTTGGGGATGTGCAGTTGTCGCATGAAGTCAGACTCTACCTCCGCACCTCAGTGATGTCCCCTGGGCACAGCAACTGCTTGGTGCAGAGTAAGGTCTGGCACACCTTCAACTTGAATTAAAGTGCTGGATTTTACTGTCATTCACAATTTATGTACCTGCAGACAGTGAAAGATTTTGAAACTGCTCTAGTAATTAGTCTTCCCCCTTTCCTACCCTATCCCACACCCTGCCTGCCTTTCTTTTAATGCTTCACAATAGGTGGGTGCAGGTTAAACTTGGAATGAAGGTTACCAGACCTGTGGAAAAACAAAGGAGACAACATTTTTCAGAACTTGGCTTGAAGGTAGTTGTATTTGGTTGCATTCATTTAACTTTTCCTTTTTGTCTTCTAGAAGTGTTGCAGAAATTGCTTTTAGAGCAAGATTTGGTCGTATTTTGGGCAGTTGGGTTGGTGGGGTTTTTTTTGGGGGGGGGGGGTGGGGGGGGGTTTTGTTTT
>VZRH01000079.1:55169-218254 GCA_013397555.1 Urocynchramus pylzowi | reverse complement strand
GGGTTGGGGGGTGTTTTGTTTTGCTTTTTGGGGGGAGGGGTTTGTGGTTTTTGTTTGTTTGTTTGGGTTTGGGGTTTTTTTCTGTGTAAGAAAGCAGTATTCTTTAATAAACTAGATACGTGGGAAAGAGGAAAAAACCCAACCCAGCAAATCCATGGAAATACACTGTGCTGTTAACCAGAAGGTTCATCCAAGGACAAACAAGTTCAGACAGCAGTAAGGAGAAAAGGCATCTTTAAGATCTATTCATTGCAATTAATTTCATCTAAGTTTGGGCATAGCCAAACTTAGATAGTTTTCACTGAAGAAAAAAGTGATCAGGGTCTCGTACTAGTTCAGCTAAACGATAAAGAAAATTCACATATTGAAGATTAAGTAAAGGCACTGTATTGTGTGCAGGGCTCTGCAGGTATGGGAGTTAGGCTAGGTAGAACTCGGAAATTGTGATTTGTCTCACTTCAAGAAAAACTGAGAATTTAAGGATCATAATAAAATTATATAAATTGTAATTAAAGGAGCCCAGCATGGAAATAGATTCCTTTGTATCCTGCACTGTAATTACAAAACAGATTTTCAGAAACAGTCCCTCTGTAGCTGGAGTTAAGAATGAGAACACACCAGGCTTTGATGGAGCCAGACTTACTGTTCTAGGAAGTTTGTGAGGTTTTGGCTGGCACAGATAAACAGTTACCACTGCAGGAACTTTAAATGTCCTCCCTTACCTGGTCTGTAGGTAGGAAAAAAAATACTTTTTGATAGAGTGGGCAAGCTGATAACTACTTTATTAGTAGTTTTACTGTGGCAAATCACAGTTATTTATTGTGCCATTGCAAAGAAATGTGGGTTAAAAAGGTTGTTACAGGGAGGAGGACAGTTGTTTTGTCTTTACAGTACCCCTTACCTGCTCTGTTCTCTGATGCCATGGCCACTGGACAACCTCATCCCATCAGAAGATTGGGTAGGGGGCACTGGGGCCCTGCTGCCTTTGCCTCCTGTTTGACCCTGGGTGCCTCCTCTCCTGCTTGCAGCAGCGGAGAAAGAGGCTCCACGAAGAGGATGAGTGGGGATGGATGCTCAGCAGAGCCTTGGAGTAGGGTATTTATTAGATGTGGCACCCTACCTCCCTTACAGCTCTGTTTATTTAACAAAGGTGATGCCTCAATACTACCCTAGCCTTGTTAGGTTGCCCTTCACACTGCCTTTTTTTCCTCATAGCAGTTCTCTGGGAATGATATAAACCAAATAGTAATGGGCAATTGGGGAATAAAATCACCATATCCTGAATGGTGATTTACATTCGCGGTACACCAGAACACCAAAGCATAAACAGCTTTAAATGTCTT
The DNA here is from genome assembly GCA_013397555.1 of Urocynchramus pylzowi. Taxonomy (NCBI): domain Eukaryota; kingdom Metazoa; phylum Chordata; class Aves; order Passeriformes; family Fringillidae; genus Urocynchramus; species Urocynchramus pylzowi. The sequence continues at coordinate 216,911 of VZRH01000079.1, read as the reverse complement.
ACTGAACAGGAAATGAAGCTGGTTACAGCATCAATGAAGAAGTACAATTAACATGGGATAAAATACATCATGACTCTGGGAAGAGGGAAGGTGACAGAGGAGAGGTGGTTCCTGTCCCCTAGGGCCAGCTAAAGGAGTTTCATGGGTGACAGTGTGAGCTCTTGACATGCTCTGTGGGTGCATTAATAGCACAGTGCATGTCAAAGGCAGGGATGGAAAAGATGCTTAAACAAAACAATCAGCACAAGAGAAAAACCCTGTGCTGAAAGGTACAAGTCACTACTTGTTTATTTACCCACCATAGAAAACAGCCCATTTACCATGTGCACTTGGTGAGGAGCTGGTCCATGCCCTGAGCCTGCTCTTAATCCAGATTACAGCCTGGGGCTCTGAAATTTGAACAAAACAATCTCAGTGCATAGCAGGGACTTCCAGGGCAAGGGCTGGGAGCTCACAAGGCTTTGTAGAGAAGAGCAGGGACTGGTAAAAGGGAGGAAGAGGGAGAGGCTGCACCAGTATTTTCTCCGTGCTGAACTGGTTGGGGGGCGGAGGGGTCACAGCAGCAGCTGTAGTTGGTACAGTTCACCAAACTATAGGCAAGGCCTTCCCCTGCTTTCATGCTGCTCCAACACCTTTAACTTCCATGGCACTGTTCCAGCAAGACACCTTTAGTAGGTGAGGGAAACCTCTGTCTTACTTTGATACTTAACCCCTGTTGTGTGCCATCACTAGTTCAGCTCAGGTTGGCTTCAGCCTTCCTGATGAGGAGAAGTGAGACCAGGTGTTTTGTTGAGGTGCTTCTTAGTATAAATACCTTCATTTGGAAATGAAGCTTGTGCTTCTCCCAGGGAGTGACAGCACAAGTGAGGCAGGGCCCATTGCAAGGTTTGTGCTTCACTTGAATCCCACGGAACTGGAGAGATGCTAAACCCCCAGGACAAAAGGGGAGTGTCCAAACTGCAGGCTCTGAAAGCACTGCCCTAGGATGGTCATACAGCTTTGAAGACCTGTGAACCTTTTGCTGGAATAATTCCTAAAGGGAGCTACTTTCTGGATTTATAGGTAACTTTGCCAGCCAGATAATCTGTGGCTAAATTTTATTTTTTAGTAAAGCAAAATTACATGCATTTGCTGTTGTAAGCATGTCTTTAACAAAACATTCTTCAATATGGTGATTTCACAGGTCTGAAAAGAAACCCAGTGACAGAGTAGCTTTGTCAAGGGAAAGACTTTTAAAGCCATACATGTGACAGTCATACCTCATTGGTCTGCAAACATCCCTAGGTGCCGAAGTTCCCTCAGTGCACAAGAGGAACTGATGACATTTGAAAGTCCTTGAGGTCTGCATTGTCTGCTATCTGGATGTCTTGGCGAGAACATTGACACTCTGAGGCCACCTCTTACTGTCTGGGTTCCTGAAGGTGTTCTGGTGACCCCAAAGGAAGCAAAACACAATTTAGCCAGCAAAGGACTAAAGATGAGAGAAGGGCTGAGTGTTGTCATTGCAGTGAGACAGGGGGCATGGAGGGTGGCAGGGAGCAGAGCTCCACATTCTTCATCCTATTCATAGCTCTGCACACCTGCCACAACAGGGGTCTTAACAAGCTTTAATAATGGCCTACCTGATGCAGTAAAAAGTGACTTTTTGCTACAGAACTAAGGACCTCTCCTTTGTTAGTACTGGATCATGCTTCCCTTGTCTGATTGCACCAAACTGGCCTTCTTTTAACTCTGGTGTGATCAGGTCACCCAAAATAAATAAACAAGTGGAAGGGGCGGGGAAGACAACTGCTTTGAAGGTACTGCCACTGGGTCATGTGGGTGGTTCAAGGCCAGTGCTCGTTCCAGGTTTCTCAGTCCAAGAGAACACTTGGCAAAAAGAGGCAGTCCCTCTTCCTGGTTCTGCAGAGTTAATCATTACTAGATTTCTCTGCATTCTAGCCTAAAATAGCTAGGCTGGGGGGAGTGCTTTCCCCACTTCCCTTGGGTGCCCCTGCACACAATCATGAGTCTCTGAGGGGTGGCTGGTGGATCAGATTCCTGGTTTAGAATTTGTCCCATCACTTCTAACCCTCACCCAGAGCAGCTCAGCCAAGCTGGCTGGATTCTGCGAGGTGCAGCCTCTGAAACGCCAGTTCAAGCACCCCAGACTCCCTCAAGACAGCACAAATGCAAGGTTTCATTTGGGTTTGATTTAATAGTAGGCTGGGCTCTGTTAGCACCACAGGAGTGAACTGAAACTGCTTAGAAAGACACATCCTGTGCCAATAGGAGCAAAGGGTTGTTTGTGCTTTGGTGTAAAGGCAAATAAAGAAAAAAACCCGTAACTGCTTTTAATGCAGGATGTTTGACAGCTATGTAGGTAAATTACAAGAAATGTAGGTAAAAAATGTAGAATCTGTAGTCCCTTCCAGTGGTATAGTCCCAGATATGTTGTGATTTTGGGACCAGTTAGTGCTTTTGAGTTCTGAAGTGAATTGTGGAGACACAGAGTGAAAAAGTCACAAATCGCATGGAGGAAAAGGAGAAGAAAGGGGTGTGCCAATGGAGGCTCCAGCCACAATTGGGTTTTTGGAGATATGACTTTATTTCAGGGCATCCAGGGGAGCCCAGGATAAAAATTACCCTAAGTCCAGGAAAACATGGTTAATTAAAAAAAAGAAAAAAGAAAGAAAAACCTGTGGGAGGGCATGACAACATGAGGAATGAAAGGTGCAAGAATCACTTTCCCTGACCTGCAGCAGAGCAGACGAAAAGCTGACTCTGCACAGGGATGGAGAGACAGATCAGACACTTTTAAAGCTCCTTTTGCTGATGCTCATGTTAATGTTTTAACTGCTCAGGAAGAGCAACCAAGGAAAAATTTTCCACCACATGGGAAATTTTCCACCACATGTGGTTTCTTCACATCCATGTGCACAGGGAGCTGCTGGCACAAGCAGTGCTGGGAGCACACAGCGAGGGAGCGAAGCAGAAGGTTGGGATGGGCTGAACTCCTCACACGACAGATCAGCGCAGCAGAAGGGGCTCCCACACCTGACACCTCTGGTGACACAGAGACCTCTGTGGAGACACAGGGCTCGGGGCTGCTCTGCTGCACCTCTCCAGGTTGCAATGTCACGCTGCAACCCCATGGCTTTATCTCAGCCCACAGCAGGTCAGAGACATCTGTAAAAATGGTAATCAGACTGCCAGGATGGATGTTGCTGTTCTGGGAGCTAGACTGCAGGAAAAACCTCCTGTCAAGATGGGACGGACATGACTACAGGTGGGGGAGCCTTTGAGAAAGGATATAGTGACAGTCTGAAACAAAGTTTCATGGAAAGGGAAAAAAAAAAAAACCAACCCCAAACCCCTTGTGATTCCTGGGATGAGCAAGGTGTGCTTTTGGCTGGAAGGAGACTGGGAACTTAATGACCCATGCATGAGGCCAGATAGGGTTCTGGGTCATGAGAAATCATGGTGACAGTGGTTTGTGGCTCCTTTTCTTGTTTCCTGGGAAGTTCTGAAATTCTCTGTATATCATGTCCAAAAAGGCTGACAGCCATCCTGTGAGGAGGAGGACAGTCTTTAATGACCAGTCCATGCATTTGGGAGAGCAGGGCCCATCTTGCCTCCAGAGGCTGTTTGTCTTGAATGCTCTTCAAACTGGCATGAATTCTCTTAATGCAGAGGATTGTATCTACTAAAATAAAGCTAAGAGAGAGCAACTGGGGGAAAATGTCTGACTATCCGTAAAGACCCATTAGAAACTCTCTTTAGTGGTTTAATTCTCCCTTAGTGAGTGTGATTGTTGGGTCGGTGCTTTGTTTTGATTCAGATGGTATCTGCATCAGAGTGAATCATTTGAACAGAAGCCCTGAGCTTTTGAAATGCCGCCATTTCTTTATGGAAGCAGAAAAATAGAGCCAAAATTTAAATTCAGATTATTAAAATAAGCAAAGGCACCTGCTTCAAAGTTCTCGTTTATTTTAACTTATTAAAGCAAAAAATGCTGAGGAACCAATCAATCCGTGATCTGTCCCACACCCCATCCTTGCACACAGGCACTACCAAGCTGGTGCTAGACTGGAGAAGTGATCCAGATAAACCTTTTTAATTTTTAAATGGGACATGTGAGTGCTTTTTTCCCCCCTCCATGTTTCCTAGATAGGCTCTGCACCACGCTGTGTCATTTTTCCTAAATGGCAAACCACGGTTCTTTTACAGCTGGCTTGTAGCAGGGGGAGTATTTTGTCTGAGTCACCAGAGCCATCTGGTCTAGGCAAATATTTTAGTGAATGATCTCTCTTTCTTACTTAGACTGCTTTTATTCTTCTGTTATGTGAAGACAAAGGCAGGGTGGTCTCTCACTGACTTGCTCACCCTCCCTCCACGAGCTGGCATTAAACCATGGCCTCACCCAGTTTCAACACCACCAAACATTACAATGTGTGTGGGCAGATTTTCAAGCTGTGTTTGAACTATGAATTAAAGTTATAAAAGATATGGGTTTTGCTTCCTGGGTATTTGCAAACAATTCTCTTCAATTCCCTGCAGATTGCTCAGGGTGTAAGTACATCATGTGGGAGTGGGGGTTCCTCAAAGCGTTGACCCATGTATGCTTCCTGCAGCACCTGGATATCACTCCAGGTTCATAACCAGTGTTTCCTTGAAACACTAAGTTCCTTCCCTCGCTGCAAGGGGGTTTGGGTGGCTTCAGCTTTATCTTCTTCCCTTGGTTCTCAAGTGATGTTTGCCAGTGCTGGTTTGTGGTGGTGTTAGACACTGGGTCTTCACCACCAGCCCTGCCATTCTCACACAACAAATGCTTGATGTGATATAAATATCTGATCTGATAAAAACCTTCCATGGAGACAGCATAAGAAAGCCATAGAGCAGTTAGTTAGAAATAACATTTCTTCTGAACAGCAATAGACCTGCTGCTGGAAAAGCAGCCGATCCAAAGACTGCTTCATTTATTGAGTTAGCAGTGCTGGAGACCCCACATGTGCTAATGCTGTGTGGATGCAGCAGGAAAAGAGCCCAAATTTGCAGCTGAAGACCACTCAGTGACATGCTCCCAAGTGGAGACACCACTGCTGCTGTTTTGCTCAGCCCCTGTGACCTGAGCACACAGATGCAGCCAGGGGCCTTTGTCCCTGCTTGCACACCAGCCACCAGACCCCAGCACACAGAGATGGGAGGGCCCTGGGAAGGGGACAGAGAAAATGCTGCTTTTATTTTCATGGGCCAGTGTCTGCCCTCCGTTTTATCACTGCTCAAAGACAGCTCTGCACACAGGGCTTTGGCTTCCCCTTTCTGCAGCACAGCCTGCACTTAAAAACTGAGATGTGTGCATGTGTGCACCTGCTGAGGGGGGGCAAGGTTGGACTTTCACCTGCGCTTGTGCTCCTTTGCATCCATGGATGACTGACACTGCTCTGGTGGCCCAGTGGCCCTCCTGGACAGGCCCTGAGCCCAGGCTGCCTCTCCCTCCCCCCTCAGCCAGCAAGGCAAAGCAGCATGACAAGGTCATGGGTGATTTTCAAATGACTCATTAGCAAATAATTTCCTGCAATGGACTAAAACAAGACAGCTGAGTCACTGCCTCTGTACTGAGGTTTCAGGGGTTTTACACTCCACTGGGTGTAGTCTGTCTGTCTGTCTGTCCCCATGCACATACACGGAAGGTCTTCAGCAGATGCCAGGCTGGAAGATGCCCAAAGGAGGATCCTGTATGTCCTTCTTAGAGCTGGCTTGTGTTTGGTGCATGTCCAGCCTGGAGCTGCCAGCTCATTACATGTTAGAAAAAAATTAATGCACATGCACCACCATCCACCTGCCCAGAGGATCCAGCATGAGCCAAAGCATTGCTGAGTGCACCAGTTTTGCAGCAAATCTGGCACAATTTGGTGGTTGCAAGGGGTCCCTTGGGTTTGAATGGGATTTGTCCCCCCTTACTGAGTGTTTTGGGCCAGGTCCACTGTGCTTGCCTGTGATATAACCTGAATAATATCTGGTGTGGATATCAGGATAGAGCTTGTTGTGGCTTAGCTTGCAACAGCACCCAGTCAGTGTAAACTGTGGGTACAGGCAGCTCTGACACCACAATGGCAGTGTTCTCACACAAGTGTGTACTGTGCTACATGAAAAGCATCGCTGGCTTGCCTGGGTCTGCAGAAGACTGATAACCTATGGGCACACAGTTTGAGAACCAATGAATTTCCTAAATAATTAAAAATTAAGCGAAAGCTTTGGATTGAGCTGCATTACTTTTTATGATTCTGCACTGATTTTACTCTTTTTGGAAGTTGCTCAGTAGCATTTCTCTCTCCCAACCACACCAGGGTGCCTCCAGGAGTGTCACACCTGGTGTTTGATACTGCTCTCAGAAGCATGGCCCCTAAATCTTGATTGCAGTATCAAAAAGTGATGAAACTACAGCTGAGCCTCAGACTTGTGCTCTTTATGCTGCACATACACTTCAAATGCTTCACTCGGGAGAAGCTCCACTTGCACCACCACTTCCTCCACAGGGCTGCTGTGAATATTTGCATTGCCACCAAACGTTGTAGCTGAACTCTGTCTGTACCAGCCAGCCAAAGCCTTTTCATGTTCAGGCAGGGGTTCAGCCTGGATCACCTCACTGGCTGAAACAACTCTCGGGGGTAGGGATGAGAGTGAAATAAACTGGTTTACATGAATATAAACAGTACCAGCTGAAGCAACATCGATGAGACGTGAGAAATATCCAGCATCTCCCCAGGCTTATGACAATTTAAACTGTCTGATAAAAGTTTGATGAGCCAGGTGGGAAGGGTGTGTCATTGTCCCCCTCCCTCCAGTACTCTGGGTAATGGGAGGGGTTTACCTTTGATGGCTAGTTATAAAAAGGAAAAATAAAAGAAAAAACTGCCTCAAAATCAGATATATTTTGGGAAATGCTTTGCTTGGCAAAGGGAAGCCATTGGAGATGTTCCTAAAGTCAAATATTTCTTGGAGTGAGAGTCCTCTGCAGGGACAGAGCCAGGGTTAAACCTCTGCAATAAGATACATCTCCAGGCAGGCAGTAGCAAAGCATGGAAAGGGTAAAATAATAAAAAATTAGCAATAATTAGTTAATTGGGATTATGTCTTTCAGTAACACAGTTACTGAATTAATATAACCTGTTGGGTTTTATTTTGTTAGACCATGAACATACTCCCTGCTCCAGGTAGCAGATGTGATTCCTCAGCCAACTTCAATTGAATTGAACTTGCACAGCACAGAAAAGCAGGAGAGCTTTCCAGAAAAGTACTCACAGACCCCTTTTTGACCTGACCTGGGAGAAGAATGTGTGGCCAAGAGCATGAGCCAGGAAGCAGGGAAAAGCAAGCAGCATTGTCCTTCATCCTAAGTAGCTCAGTCAGGAGATTAGTCCTGCTCTACAAGATGCCAAACCTTGCCAGTGCTCACACAGACACCTGGAAAATAGGGATAAGGCTTAGAGGGGGGGCTGGCAGGAGGGGAGGGTGGCAGCACGCTGCAAGAGTGGGGATTCACACCCATTGCAGCTCTGCAGTCCCAGCCTTTGAAGGCATAAACCTTCCATCAGGATTACTGAACTCCCACCAGGGATATTTCCCCTTTTCCCCTTCCCTATTCCTTTATTTTCCACTCAGGTAGACACCTCCACTGGGCTGCAGGGGATCCTCCCCTCCCTCCAGGTTCAATCTCCTTCATCACTGGTGTTTTCCCAGAGCTGCTGGACCCAGCCCTGGTGCTTCTGGAAGAAGAAAGCAAAGCACATTATGGAAATGGGTGGCAGCCCAGGCTGTCAGCCCTGGGGGGCAGTGAGGTGGCTGCTGGCTTCAGCCTTTGCATCCCTGTGCTCTGCATGTTTCCCTAAGGAAAACACTGAGATTTTTCAAACATTTCAGAGGGATTAGCAGGTCCAACTCCTATTAAAATCAACAGGAACTAGACATGCAGCCAGCTGGGGGAAGAAGAAAAGGAAAAGGACATTAAACACCCAGCTAAAGCTGTAGTGATGAATCAACCATACTGCAGCCCCCAAAGGATGAATCAAGTATATCACTAATCCACACTTTCCAGACAACTAAAATTTGCCATAAAAGTCCATAAGTTATGAATACACAGGGGTTTTTTTTCAGTTACATGCAAAGTAAGGGAATCATTCTATTACACACAAATACATAGGAATATTTTCTGTTGGCCTTTAAAGGACCTGCTTGTACAAAGATCTTTTCTGACTGTCATTTACTTATACCAAGTATCTGGAGATCAAGAAAGCAGGGGCCAGGCCAGGCCAATTTCTCATGTGGTGAAACTCCACCAAGTACAAGTGCATTTAGGGTAGGGCAGTGAAAGCATCCCTCCCAAGGAGAACAGGAGTAAGAAATGCCTGGTAGAATTAAATCCCTCTGAGGGCTGCCTGGCTTGCTGCCTTCTGCCATGTGGCTGGGGCTTTTCCATCAATCCTGCCATCTCCTTTATGGGGCCTGTTGAAAAGACCCCACAGCTAATAAAGGACCAGCAGCTCACTGTTGGACAATGAGATGTGCAGGCCATAAATCCAGGGCTCCCCACGGAGGGCGGATTTCTGTCACTCTGCCTTCACAGAGGGATGCTCAGACCCCTGGCAAAGTGATTCGTGGGCTCTGGGCTGAAGGCAGCTCTGCCTTCCCGTGCAAATCACAGCTCTGGATGGATGCTGGAGATGTGGTGTGGGCCAAAACTGGCCTCGGAGCAACAGGGACACCAGGAGAGATGAGCACCAATGTGCTGTTGCCACCCTGTCACGCCACCGTGACTTGCTTACTTGTCCTGGGAGGCTGGCACAGTTAAATCTCATTAACTAAAAGCAGCATAAGCACAGTAAGACACTGCAGAGCTCCCCATCCCTCCTGCTGTGCACAACTGCTGGAGATCCTGGGAGAAAAACTTTCTTCCCAGACTTCTTCTAGATTTCTCTTCCAAGGGAAGACCAGCACTGAGAATATTTGCATTTGGTTTTCCTTTCCCCAACTCTACCTGAATAAAAAAGAATTGCTGAAAATTTGCAGGCAAATTTCCTCTCACATGGTATTTTGAATCGCATGGTGTGCCATCAGAACAGGCTATGTATCAACCATTTTATAGAAAGCTCAAGAGAGTAAAATGGGTGAGACATATTAGTGACAAAACCCCTTCTAGTTAACTAGGGAGAAATTAGGACTAGAAAAGGTGGAACACTTTCAAGATTTTACATCTATGAGCACCACTGACACAGAGGGTTCCTCTCTGTGCCTTGCAGTATCAAGCTTCTAATTAATTTAATTGTCCTTATGATGGGTAATTAAGTGCCAGCCCAAGTGTGTCCTCCAATCTATCTAAATGAAGAGGAAACTGATGATATAGAGTAAGGTGGGGGGGGAAGGGGTGGGGGGGAGGAGGAGTATGATGATTCCAGCCCCAAATGGCTCATGCTGCCCAGCTTTATTTATTTAATTATTTTTTTAAAATGACACAGATTTGAAGCTTCCCTTCAGTGCAAATATTTCAACACCAACCACCCTGGAGGATCTGGCTGCTTGAAGAGGGCCCGGCTGGTCAGGAATGAGCCCCTGCCTCAAAGGGTCTTGTCCAACCCAGCCCCTGTGAGCTGTCAGTATGCTCACACAGTTGGGCCCCAGGACCTGCAGGCTGAAACAGTGTCCAATTTTTGTCCTAAACCAGTTGGTGTAATTGAAGGACCTCTCCATAACCCTGCCAGTCAGGGTCCTGAGACTGCTGAGCTGGTAATCAATGCATTTTCCTGAAACCACTGGGTTGGGACAGCCTGGTGGGTCATCCCCTGCCTCACTCTGCTTTCACCCCAACCAAGAAGCTCCTCATCACCATTTGTCAGACTTCCATCAGCTCAAAAGCATTTCTTCATTCTCTGGGGTACAAGACCTTGGCTTTGGCAAGCTGGCTCAAATCGTTCACCAAATGGTGCAACAAATGACAGAAGAGCTCCAGTCTGTGGCTGAAGATGTGGGGTTTACCAAACCACAGCTCTGGAGGAGACTGGAGCACACCCAAGCCTTCCCTCCACAAACCTGGGAGCACCTGCTGCCCTGGGCTTCCTCTGTGAACACCAGGCCCAGCACAAACACAAGGTTCATTTCGTTTGTACAAACAGTCCCTGTGATTACCAGCTGCACTAATGTGGAGAGGAAGGCATTTACCTTCCCCAAGTAACTGCAGCAAAACCTGCAGTTTTGCAGAAATAACTTTCTTTTTGCTCATCTCATTTGTGCTGGCAAAAAAGCCTCTAAGGATCCAATTTGCCCTATGGAAAACAAAACAAAAAAAAAAACAACACCCAAACTGTCAGTCATAAATATGCCCTAATTAGCAATTTTAAAAAGGAAAAAATATACAATATAGACACATGCATATAAAATATGCTTCATAGTTGAGACTTCTCCAGTGCTCATTAGTTGCTGAATATAGATGATGTGGGCTGCTGTACCCACTCAGAGCCACCAGCTTTGCTGCTGCCTACTTCACCAACTGATTTCTCCAGGTGGGATGTGCAAACGAGGCCAATTCCTGGCACAGGCATCTGAGGACATAAAAAGATTATTTGAGGGGGTTAAGGGCCAAGGGAGAAGCCCCATTGCTTAGAAATGGGAGTGATCTTTTTCCCCCATCATGCAGCAAGCACAGCAAGATGAAGCCAGGCATTTCCTGGATGCAAGTCTCTGGTTCATCGTCTCTGCTGATGCCAAAAAAAAAAAAAGAAAAAAAAATTTAAAAACCCCATAGACACTTATAAAAAGCACATTTAGCATATTTTTTTTTTTTTCCCAGCAGGAGAGGTGCAGATGGTAAGGACCAAACTGGAGGTTGTACTTTTCAAGGGGTCAGGTCACATGCCTGTGCCAGTCCCTGCTCTCCTAGAAACCCAGCTTGTGGAGCAGGGACCAGAGGGGCATAGGCAGGAGCTTGAGCAGGGCTGCACAAATGCAAAACTGTAAAAATACTGTCACATTCACAACTGCTACCATCTAGAGCATCAGTACCCATGGAACAATTCAATTATTTTAAATTACCACTAAGGATGGACTGAGGTGTTCTCATACGTAGCATGCATACATACAGGCACACAAAAAGCAGCAAAATATATGAAGGTCAGAACTGCAACAAAAAACCTCTCTGCTTTGACTTACAAATGAGAGGTTTTTACTGGTTTTGGGAAGCTTTTCTGCACTGACAGTGCCACCATTTTGATTTTTGCTTCAGGGTGGAATGGGGCAAAACAAAGACCAGAAAATGATACTGACTGATAAAGGTTGAGTTTTTTAGCAGTTTCATTTCCACAGAGGCCAAAGCTGTTTGTTTCTTAGGATCTTTACTGGGAGGTGGATTTACTCTGCTCCCCCCCTGTCCCCTGAGCTGCTGCACATGCCCATGCAGCCGCATCCCAGCTCCTGGAGGAGAGCTGGCTTGGTCAGGTGAGTGGCCTGACTGCAGCCCCTCGTGCTGCACTAGGGCAGTTGAGGGGAGGGCAAAGCATGGGGCAGTGCTCTGTGCCCCCTCAGGAGGTGACACAGAGCACTGAGGTGGCCTCTGAGCAGCCACAGCTGAGGAAAGGAACGCAGCAGAGAAGGATGTGCTCCTCCTGCAAACACAGCCAAGGGTGCACACCCACCAGTTGCATCTGGCAGTGAAACTTTTTGAAGCACAGAAAAAAATCTGCCATATGTCAGGAGGGAGGAAATGCCATGCAGAACTTGGCTCCCCATTCAAAGCAAAGCAAACCAATGCAATGCAGCCCCAAACAAGCAGATCAGGTCTGGCTGGGGTGTGTTGCCTGGAGCAGTGTTTCAGCACACACTGCCTGGCTGTGTAGCTGCTGGGCATGGAGGATGCACTGTCTTGTGTGTAGGAAAACACAGAGTTACAGGACCTGAGCCTGGCATAAGCATGGAGCTCTGCCGATGTCCATTCCCAGAGGTGAAAACCCAGCAGCACGAGGCTGTCAAGAGAGCCAGAAACTGCCAGTGACAGTGACAGTACTTGCCACTGCCATCCATGCCAGAGACGTAAAAAGGGAGGTTATGAGTTTAGAAGATATGCAGTGACTCTTCTGTGTCCACAGATGGTCTCCTCATGTCCTTAGGGATGGCCAAGGAAGCAAGGCTCTGATGGCTCCTGGCTGCATTCCCTCCTTTGGAGCAGGAACAGCCAGGCTGCTGTCCTGGTGCCCGCCTGGGCCTTGGCTTCTCCAGCAGGAGAGGTGCCAGCTGTGGCTGCAGAGCTGCCTCCTGCCCTGTAGCAGCCCAGGCTCCCCACAGTGCACGAATAAGGAGCACACCACTTGGCTTCAAAACATACAATATACTTTATTGCCTGCTAGATAATCAAAGTGAGGAGTAAACACCATAGCTGGAAAAAGCAGAAAAGGACCAGGAGAAGGAAAAGAATATCCAGTCACCAAACAAGTTATCAGGCAATAAACCATACACAATATAAATAATCTGTTTCCCAAACAACTAAATCTTTATTTTGCTAATGGCCATTATATGGTTAATTATCAGTAGTAAAATCTCTGGATTTCCTTTTCTACACAGCATTAGTAGTAAGAAATATATAAGGGACTCTGCAGAAAGCAATACAAAGGAGTTATATACACAGGCACCTTCTGTGGAGCAAGAACAGAACCTCATCTAATAAGGAAGGGCTATCTACAAACCAGAAGACCATGGTAATACAATATTAGCTCAGACTTAGTTTAGCTGCAGCCTTTCCACAAGGTAGGCTAGCCAACTTATGTATACATATATATTTTAATATAGATATATATAGAGATTTATTATTTTAAAAATAATGTGAACTACCTGTAGTTCCTAGACTAATTTTAAAGAGGCAGTGTACCTTTCTGAAGCTTCATTTCAGGAAGTATATTAAAAATGGTATATAAAAGATTAGCAGACCCAAGCTCACATATTGAGTCCTGATATCTTCCCTCCAAGTTCTTTGTCTAATGCTATAGCTGCCACCTGCATTGACAGCAATGCCTTTAGTCATCTGGATTGCTATTTATGTTGCTGTAATTGCTACCACTAAATTTACTGGATTATAGTGTTAGTAATTGTCGATTATAAATAGCAATAATGCTGCAGTACACTGTCAAAGCCTGCCGCGTTACGAAGATCTAGTCTGTATGTGCATGCAGAATTTTGTTGTTTAATCTAAAAGAACATTTCTCAGTCAAGGTGCTTCCCCTGTCAATCCCACCATGCTTTTCAACCACATGGCAAGGGCTCCTCTCTCTTAAGGAAGATGTGATGCCTCTCACCCCCCACCAAACTCTCAGCAGCTCTTCACACGGCACCCATCCAACTTTGTTTTCAGGACAAACCCTTTCCTCTCACACAGCCAGTGTCTTTAGGACTACTAAATATGACTTATTAAAATTAAAATGACTGTTTGAGGAAATGCTTTTAACACATTTTGGTCAAATTGCCAATTGGGCCATGTGAGCCTCATGCTCCCCACAGCAGGTAGGGAGCAGAGTGCTGCCTGTTGCTGCTGCCCAAGAGCCAAGCCCAAACCGCCAGCAGGGGATGAGGAAGGGAGAGACATTTGCAGGGAGCACCATAAAGGCCCAGCAAGGCCCAGGGTGCCTTTTGTGCCACCCTTTTCCAGTCTGCTCCCTGTTTGTGTCTTAGGGTCCACTCAAAAAGGCAAAGTGGGAGCACGCACATGCCCCTTCCAATGGATTTCCTCCTAAAAACAGGGATGGAGGGATGAGACCTCTCTTGTAAATGGTATCACTTTGCTCTCAGTCCAACCCTCACTGCTCACATGAGATGCCACACCACTTTTGCTCATGACACAGATGTCACTTACACTCCCTGCCTGTGGGTTTCTAGAAGCCTCTTCCCAAATCAGTGATCACACCCTGATACGCAGTTGCTCTGCCTCAGGTACCACACCAGTATTGAGGGCATCCCCCACAGCCTGCTGCATTTCCTGCCAAACCAGGATCCTGCCTGTGTGACTCAGCATGGTCCCACATGCACAAGTGACCGCTCTGTTCCCCTGGACCCCCCAGCCAGGCAGAAACAACCTCCAGAGCAAGCTCCAACATCTGGCCAAAAGCACACAGCACACACTCAACAGAAGCCATTTTTGATACAGCACAAGACATGTATCAAGAAAAGTGTGGCAATAAGCAAACAGTTTCCCCTAGTAACTCTGACATTTTGATAGGGGAGCTTAAAAATAGGTATTTGAAAGAAGGATGCCCTGATGGAAAAGGATGTATTTGCAGTGTGAGGGAAGGAAGGATCTGTGCTCTGTACCCAAGAGCACACATACCATGAGCACTCAGCCTGGCAAACACATCCTTGCTGAATTGCACCCTCTGCATCTTTGATTACAAACCAGTAAAGACAGAAAGTTCCTGACTGGGATTTCAAGCAAACTCAGAAGCAATCTTAGCTATCCAAGCAGCAGGTATCCTTCTTTGTCTCATCCAGGTACCCATTGGGAGCAGGCAGGAAAGTACCACAAGAAGAGGAGTGCACACAAAAGCTGGAAGCTGAGCTTTATGGCACATGATGTAAATTCTTCTGTCTACATTAGGAAAGCCAATGTGTAGGGACACTGCTTAAAACTCAGTCACTTCAGTCCCTGCATCACCACAGAGCATCACGTCACCTTATTTATGCCCTTAGACTTTGCTTTGCCATTGACACTGACTGTGCAAGCACAACACAAGAGAAATGCCTTTTTTTTTTTTTTTTTGTATTTTGCTAAGAATTTTGTGCATGCAAGGGTAAGAGGATCAGAGTTATTTTTCAGTTCTGTTAGTAATTCCTCCCCAGCTCTGCAGGACTCAAAGTACATGCTGATACTCAAGAGCAGGGAAAATGCAGGAAACACATTGTTATGCTGGGAGGAAGGGAAAAAAAAGGGCAAATTTTAAGTGAGAAGCAATTACACTGTAAAATCAGGTGAATATTAATCTTTACTGGCTGCTCTTGTGTTTTTGACTACTGAATAATAGGGTATAATTTGGAAGTCATATCCTGGTTGACTCTGGTAGATCTGCTGTAAAGTGCAACTTTTTTTGTCACTTTTGTCTCCACTACAACTTGTTTTTGCTTATTCCAGGTAGGGTACCCAGGGTTGAGCAGCACTAGAGAAATCAAGGGGAGCAAGAAGGATTAAGAGTCTATGAGAGCGGGAGAAAAACTGTGAAACATGGAGGAAAACACTTTTCCTTCCCCAGGCATCACTGAAGACTACACTGATGGTGAAAGTGAGGACTACTTAACATACTGGTTAATTTGCAACTGAAGTGCAGCCTGATAGGCATGCACCATATTTCAGTTTGTGTGTGACAACAGGAGCAAAAACTCCTAGCTCTAAGCTGGGGTGGTTATTGGGCTTGGGGAAAATAATTTCATCCCTCCCACAAGTTTGGTTTCCTCTTTTAGCCAGTTCTTCCAATCACAAAGTTGTTGAGGAAATTGCATTTTCTAAACTGCTCCATTACCCCTTTTTCCATTTTAAGCCATTAAATATTTTCTCTCTCAATGCTTGGAGAATGCCAACTTCTGCAGGAGGTTGTCCGTGGAGATACTGCCCTTCCAAGTCAGTCTTTGGCCAGTACAGGGATTTCATCAAAGGCTCATACTGGAACTGAACAGCCCTGGGTGCCCCATCCATCCAAGCTCCTTGCCATATCCATGTCCATAACTGGGGCCAGATGTCACCTGGAGAAAGCATCTATAGGAAGCCTCTGCTTTGTGTCCTGCCAGTGGTACCACTTGTTTCAGCTCTTCAACACAGCACACAATCCCTGTGCTGCTTTGCTGTGACTCCCTGGGTGTCAGTGCCCAGCTGTGGACCACCACATGGAGCAGCTCAACAGGGCCTTGGGGCACCACGGCAAACAACAGGCACTGAATGCCTCTGGCAGCAGGGCCACCTCTGCACTGCCTGCAGCTGTTCCTGCCAAGGCCATGGAGCCATGGCTGTGCAGGGCTGGTGCTCGGAGCCTCAGCAGCCCTGGGGAGTGCTGCTGGCCATGACCCTGGCAGTGTGGGGCTACAAAGGGCTGCTGTGCACTGCAGGAGGCACCAGTCCCAGCTGCCACGGAGGCCAGAGGGCTTTGCCATTGCCTTCCCCCCTCTAGCTTCATGTGGCCACGCGGAAGAGCAGGGCTGCAGGGTCTGGGGCAGGGTCCCAGCACATGCCAGCATGGCTGGGGTGATCTCTGGCTGGTGCCTGGACCAGTAGAATGTAAGAGATTTGCCAACCCATTCCTTGCAAGCCTGCAACTTCTGGTGAGCGTGGCAAAGCCCTGGCACCAGGCACAGGGCTACCCGGAGTCCAGGCTGAGAGCCTCCTGATGAACCACAAGAGGCAGAAAAGGAAGGCAACTGCCCATCTTGAGAGATGTGCTCTCCCCTTTGCTTCCACATTGGATGCCTGTTTCCAGCAATGGGTTCTCAGCATGGTCTGTCACCCAGAGACTCCTCAATAAACCGTGTCACTGCCCCAGCTAAACTGGTGCAGAGGTAACAGGGCAGTGCACAGCTCTTGTAACACGCTGGCCCTGCTCCGTTAGTCTCCTAACTGTTTCAAAATTATTCCACTAGTCCTAGTTTGGAGCTGGAGAGAGTATTGCAGGCACAGCCATAGGTCCCTGTCTCAAAGCAGAGACCCGGGCATGTCCTGGTCCCTGCACTGCCAACACCACTGCACGCAGCTTTTCCCATGTCTTCCAGGGAGAAGCTGCATCAGACCCCAGGCAGGGACTTTGCTGCAAGCACAGGTGATGCCTTGCCAGCAGCATCCCACCAGAGGATAGTTAGGAAAAAGGCTGTTTCCAAGGCAGGAGGCAGCAGGGAGAGGACAGCTGTAGGCCAAGGGCAGGCTCTGGCCCCTGCTGCCTCTCCAGCCTATTGCTGTGGCTGGCACAAGCACTGCTTAAATAAATGGATGATGTTCTCTTTTGGTTTCCTCCTTGTAATATGGCTTTACTGATGGCCTTTTAGTATCTGAAGAGGGTACCAAGGAAAAAGGATGGCAAGCTGGGTTGGTTTGGGGCTGGAGATTTTTTGGTTTGGCTTTCAGTTTTCACTGTCTGAACTCTGTAAAAAAAGAAATTGAAGGCAACTACTGGAGAGAAAACACAGCATGAGGAGAAAGGTTTCTTTGAACCTTTCTGATATGGCTATTAACCATCAACCTGACACACCATTTGAAGAAAGAGGTTTTTAAAGGCATGGAGGAGTTCTGTAGTGAGCAAATTTGGTCTGGTGCTCCTTGAAAATCTTGTCTCAGATTTTATCTGACCATTATTTCTTAGGTTGCAGTTATAAAAACAGCTAAAATGCTCCTCTATCTAATGTCATTTGAGGGCACTGTCTTTTTCTCCTATACCCTAAAATTTTGTACTTAGGCCCTTGGGGAATAAACCACCTTCAAAAAGACAGTTGAACACTGGAAAACACAGCATGGGAAATGGCTGATTCCCCACTATTAGAGGCTTTTAAGGACAAGTTCAACACTCACCCGTCCACCCATCAGGTCTGTGCTAAGTATAGCTTCACCTGCCTTGGAAAATGTCTAGCTGATCTCTCCAAGTCCCTTTTGGCCCTGTGACTCTGCACCAAGTAAATACTGCCAAGATCTCATCCTGCCACAACCCAGGATGTGTTTAATATCTGGTCTGGCTGTTTAGTTTTCTGCCTTAGCTTGCTGTTTGTCCAGGAACACACACAAGCACTTCAGACATCCTATTAAGAGTCAGCTTTCCTCACACATCACCAAAACCCTGTCTACTTCTATAGTCGCCCTGAAAAAAGATGAAAGTGGGAGCAGCAAACCAAGAGAAACATATAGAAATGTCCACACTGACATTCAAAAACTGTCACAGAAAGCCCTCCTTCAGCCTTTTTCCATCTTGAAAAATGTTGACCTATCTTCTGACAAGTTGATAACGAACAAGAAAATCCCACACTGACAAGAACCAGTGCCTCTTTTAAATACCCTTCACTGTCTCTTGCCCATGGATTGCATGGGTTGGGCATTCAAGGAGCATCTGGTTTCTAAAATCTGCTACAAGTAGCCCAAAAAATTATGTGGTTTACATGAAACATAGCTCTGTCTTGGAAAAAAAAAATGAAGAGAATAAAAAAAAGTCAAGCTAGGAGCCCGGGCCATTTAAAACAGGCATTCACAAACATCAAGATGAAAGACCTTTAGGAAATACCAACACTACTGTGATGCTGCATTTCACGTAACATGATTGCCCAAAGCTGACCTCCCTCCTATCAGCTGGCTTATGGTGCACAATTAATGCAGCAACCTAACAGCAGTCAACCTACAAGAAGTGAAAGAAAGTGAACAAACAGCAGAAGCCACACTGGTCTGCCACATTCACCTACAGATGGCAGTGGGAATCCAACTGTTCACCATTTCTACAGTAAGCAATTACTTTAGCAACTTAGAAACACAAGCAGAAAATGCAGAATTTTGATTTATGGAGGTGCTGGTCTTTCCTTACAGGCTTGTCTGCACCCTGAGTTAATCCCCCCACCCCTATTTATAAATTTCACATGGGTGTAAAAAGACCATTTAGGGACAGATTTAATTGTGAAAGTCGGTGGCATCCTTCCCCAACTCATGTTTCTTGATTAAAGCAGTGCTCAGTAACAATAACAAGAGGATAAAAAATGTCTTTACATCAGCAATTATGCCATGTGCACAGAGCCTTGAGACAACCACCATCACAACAGTATTTCAAGGAGATGCATGAAGTTCACAACAGCAAGTATCTGGTGCTTCCACCGCCAATCTCTGACTGTAACAACTCAAAGGTGCAGGGAACTGCTCTCCCAATACAATCTCTGCCATGCAAAGTGCCTAGAACAGCTTTCAAACACAAGCAGGTGAAAGACACAGAAATTAAAAGCAACATTTTACGAACTGACAAGACAGGCAGGGCAAGAGCCCTTGGCTACGTGAATCCCACAGGTGCAACTCCAACTGCAGCTGCCTGCAGCATCTGGCAGCTGGCATTCCTTATCCCATCCCTTTGGATGCAGTGGGGCTGCTGCCAATGGCCAGGGTGCCTTCACTGGAAGAAAAGCCATAATGATGCATGTTTGATCCCACAGGCTGCCCCCCATGTGTGCCTGCTGCCTTAGGTGAGGCTGTATGAGCAAGGTAACTGGAAAAGCCAATATTAGGTTTATTTGAAGACTTGTTCGGTAATTATGGAGAAAAAAGTGTAATTGTCTGGGGGCTGCCTTTTTCTCCTTTAATAAAGAAATTTGGAAATGTGTTGAGTTTTATTTTGCAAGTTAAGGCTTAGCATGAGCTCTTGTGAATGCTTTAGGCCTAATATGCAGTACTGAAGGGGGTTTGGTTTGGTTTGGTTAAAANAAAAAAAAAAAAAAAAAAAAAAAGTGAATTTAAGCCATGCACTAAAAAATGAACCAGGCCAAATTCCCATAAACTGTGAATATATTCACACAATAAACTGTTAGGAAGAGGAAATAATTAATCAGGTTTCAAAAAACTGCTGGGTACTGGGCTCTGGCACTGCTGGGCTTTCCTACGGGGAGCTGGGGCACAAGAAAGGCCTGGGGAGCCCAGCTTTGCTGCTCTATCCACTTCCCAGCAGGATCCCACCCCCTGTGCCTATCTTTTTGCAGAAGCTGTGTTTGATGCACAGCCATAGCTCAGGAGAACTGTTGTTAAAATACTAATTAAAAAACCACTGCAGGTTTTTCAGTTACGCAGTAGCTTGGGAAGGTGTGGGATACTGTCCATCCCACTGAAAATCTGTGGTATGTTTTGCTACTGATGTCAACCAAGTGTTCAGCCTCTCAAAAAAAGAGAGGAGAGAAAGGCAAGATGACTGAAAAGCAAGGTGAAAGATTTGCAAGTGAAGCTTGGTGTTTCCAACTCCCTGCAACAACATAAAGAAAACCATCCCAGGAAGAGATTTGTCCCTACCAAATATAAAGCCTTTTCAGTGGGACAAAAAACCCAACCAGTTCTTTTTAAACAGCTTTTATGCTGTTTATGTCCCTGGTATCTTGATGGAAATGGATTTCCAAAGGCTGAGATATGTAGGATGGTGGTTTAATGTTGAATACAAATGCACATTCTAGGCATGCCACCACATCCTCCCACAAGCACTGTCAGGTGTGACAAGCCAGCATTGCTAAGGGACTCCCACCTATGTCCGAGGCAACTCACAGCATTTAAAAAATTCCATTTGCCACTTTCTATATATCTTAAGACTGTTGAAATAGCGGTATTTGTGGCTTTATTTATCAAAAGTACTAAAAAATTGCTCATCTTGCAAAGCATATTGAGTATTTTCTGAATGGTCTAAAAGCCCAGAAAATTCTATTAAAGAATACATTTTTATCTCATCATTAAAGATGCTTTTAAATCCCTTCTGGCAACCCTTGGCCTTTAACTAGATGACCACCATGTCAAGGTGGAACAGGAAATATCTGTTTTTTTTGTCTAGGTTCTTTAAACTAATTGTAGAGTAACAGAATCCAGGAATATGAAGCGACTGTTTTTATACTGACTCTTGTGTATTATGGTGTTTTGAAGGTTCTCACTCATGAAACATATAATGAGTAAAATCCTCACAAATTAGTTACTTCAAAAATACAACCCTTCATCCCTAAGTGATTTCCTCGCTGGCATGGATTTCTGCATGAAAAGTAAGTAGTTACCTTCACTTTGAAAGATCCCAGAGCTCAATTAACTACATACTAAATGTGGTACTACAGACAATTACTAGCAAAGATGTTTGGAAAAAAATTATGTACCAAGATTAAACAGTCACACAACAAATGCTTCCCTCCATTACTTTCCAGTGTAAAACTATGCCTTGTGCCAGCCAAACACGGTATATTTTTTCTTTAGACAGCAAGAAGAATTTGCTTAATTACTGATTCAAATAAGGATGAGCACTTGATATTATTTATGATGCATTTGCAGGGAAGCACTCATTAGCAACACTTAAACCATGTGCCAAATACATCTGTCATCTGGGAGTGAATGGGACAGTTTAGAACTGCATCACACCTTAAGCAGCTCACATATTACTTCTAACTGAGAAGTTATTGCTACAGTCACTGAAGCAAAACACAGCATCCATTCCAAGCCAGACTTGAAATGCAATTTCTGCTTTTTTTTTTAGACCACTTGGCAATCCTTGCTTATGAAACTGGAACCTCTTGAAGACAATGAATTCTCCATCTGCTGTGATGGTGATTTCCCTGCCACCTTAGTTCCGTTAGAAAACACTGCTACTCCGTTAGAAAACACGCCTACTGAAACCTGGAAGCTCCTGAAGGTCCAACTTCACCACTGAGTTCTCAGCTGGGTTTGTTTCACTACGTATTACAAAAATCTATCTAAGCACCTGCAGGCAAGCATAGATCCCACACTAAGTTTTTGAGGCATTGACGAACTTTTTGCCATCCAGAAGTGGAGAGGCTTGTAGCGAAAGAACCTCCTCCTGCCAGAGCCCAGCTTCATGACAAACACCACAGCTGGGAGTCCTAAACCAGATGAATAATTTCAGAATTGTAACAGGGAATCATATGTCATGAGAGAGATGCGCAGTGAATTTGCTTCAAGTGACATCACTCTGACTGATGCCAAGGGCAATGGTGTGCTGCAGGCTGCTGCACTGGTCTTGCAAGACTGAAAACACATGAACTCCAAAGCCATTACAAAAGCCATTATTACTGGGCACCAAAACCAAAACTAAGTATCCAAAACTACTGACAGATTGGGACTCTCTGATTTCCAAATCCTCCTTAACTCCTAAAACCAGCACAGCATTTTAATAACCCAGTGGTGCTGACCAGGTATTAAGGGAACCCACCCTTGGAAGGAAGGGAATTGATACTCTGATTGGTCTGACTGAAGCCTGATGGGACTGATTGGTCTGACTGAAGCTCTAAATGGGAAGCCTTTGATGAGCCATATATGAAACTTGGACTCCAGAGATGTATTCCAAAAACTTCTTTTGGATTGGAAGGACACCTCCCAGGACCTCAGATTTTCTCTTTCCCACCCTTTTTATTTTCTTAAATTTGATGTTGTTTGATGGCAACACCTGCCTTCTCTTAGTGTGCTGCAATGCTAAGCCTTTCATTCTGACTCAACTGCCTTGATTTCTGAATCTATTTCAATTAGTTCCTCTTGTTTCACAGGCTGACAAATAAGCTAAAGTGCTGCTCTACATGGAATACATGTTTTGTATTTTGTACTTCATATAGGCTAGATTTTCAACTGGAATTTCAGCTGGGCTTGCAGCAGCAACACTGTGGGCCAGTGCACTTCTGCTGAACATCTAATGATGCTCCAATCAGAAAACAACCAATATAGCCTTGATGAAATTTCAAGTATATTTTAAAAACAACAGTATTAGAGCTCAATTTCTTACTGTTGCTGTGCCAACAGTCCACAAAAAAGAATTTGACACTGGATAGAATATAGATGTTGTATCTTACAGGTTTTATTTCAGAAAACAAAACAAAACAGAACTTTGCAGCAGAGATAGGAACGCATCTTGCATCTCATATTTTGTTACAAAGTGCTAGTGTCCTACTGGAGAATGGACAGTGCACCCGCTGGTGTATAGCATGGCTACTGTATGCCCAGGTATACTGTGTGTCTCAGTCCATGTTGTCACATTGTAGGAAAAAAAAAAGTCTCTCTGAAAGCAGGGTTAGCTGTACATTAAAAAACTCCAGGATGAACAACAAAAGGGACCCAACAATGGTATCGAGGGGAGAATAGCAGTGTCTAGCAAAGCGTGGTGCTTGAGTTGGATGATGCATTTGCACCCTGTGTTCTTACAGAAGTATTAGTGGAAATTTACCTTACCTGACAGTTAAGAGTCAGTGTAATGCCATGCAGTTGCAAAAAGCAACCTGAGTGAGAGCTGGGTAACAAACATATAGATGCACTAAGAATTAACTGAATTCAGCAGGACTGTAGTCAGAAGAACCAAATGAGAGCAGAGGAGAAAAGATGGGACTTCAAGGAATGAAGACAACTGTTTTAAGGTAATTTAGTAATTAAAAAAAAATGAATAGTGACTTCAAGGTCCCTGACAGGGCATCCAATACTGATAGAACATGCATTTCTTAAAATTTCTTCCACTTTTTTTTGCTCACTGAATCAGAACTTTACTTCCCCTTTCCCATGACCTTTACATGGCTTTAAGGCTGAAGCACTTCCATTCCTGGTGTTTCTCTGCAGAGATACTGACGCATATCCAGTAAAGGCAGTGCAAGATTGCATACGTTTCTTCTTTCCTGAGTAAATAGTACATAGATAAAAAAAACCTAAAGGTTTCCCTTCTGCTGCTTTTGATTCAGAGACAGATCTGCTCCCATGTGAACAGCCAGCGTCTACTGGCTTCATGAAGTCTGTTCTGGGGTCTTCTGTGATCAAAACATACATGGCAATCAAGGAGGTCTCAGGCATCCAAGGACAGAAAAAGAGAAGATCCCTAACAGTCTAATTTTCAAGCCTCAAGAGGGTAAAATATATGGGCAGAGCAGATTCCTGGTTTAAACAAGTTTCCAAAGTAGTGGGAACCTACCACCTTTACGTTTAGGCATTGATGTCACTTGCTACTTATTTCTAAAAGAGAAACCATTCCTGAGTAAATTCTCTTATGTCCAAAGACTGAAATCATAGCAAGGGCTTCTCCTGTGGACAACTTCTCTTTTATCTTTGTTGACGGTCAACAAACTTCCAAGCTTCCAATTGTGCAAAGAAGACAAAATCCACAAAAACAAAGTAGATACCTAGAAAGCTCAGAAGAAAAGGCAAACTTTTCTTCCAAAGCCTAACTGTACCGAGTCCTGGCTCTCTCTGTCCCACAATTTCCGGCTTCATGCAATGTAAGTCCACAGAATTCTGGGGCACCTGAATGGATCTGTGGATCTTCAAAGCAATGTCAACAGTGCTGAGCCAGGCTCAGAAGTTTTAAAAAATAAAATGGAAGCTCCCAGTATAGACACATGTAAGGAAGAGCAATTGGGCAGAAGTTCTTCGCAAAGTAAATGACATCTTCCCAGTCATTGTGGAGAAGCTGAGTGGATGATCTGACAGAAAACAACAGCATACAGTTCTGAGGATCCATCTCTGGGTCTTGGCATCTTCGATTTTCTGGTGAAAATGAGCTTGTTTAAAAATGAACAACCCAACAAGTTCATACTGTAGCTAAAACCAAATTCTGCGAATACTGCTAACTCAGCCATATGTTAAAATAAACAATCATTTGATGGTAAAGCAGGTGAAGTATCAAAGAAGCTCCATTTGAATAGTATTTATTTGCAATCATTAGTTTTAAATGGGAAACTGTTTACAGGCACATGCTAGATAACCAAAATAGAATGAACATAAAGAAATCTATTTAAAGGTCCTTATCAAATATTTCAAATATTTTATTAAATATTTTATTCAGCTTCATTATCACAGTTTGATGTACTTTAGCATATTATACACATGAATTAACATGTGCACTTAAAAATATCAAATTAGAGATTTTTGAGTAAAGTATGACATTCTATAAATGTGCTTACTGACACAACTAAGAAGGCAGTTGCTCTGTTATTCCATTGATGGAGATGAACTATTGTAAGGCATGTTTACACCAAACTTTGGAGAGAATAAAACTATATACTAGGTCAAAATTCAGTGGAAATACATGTGAGAATAGAAGTTGAAGGATTGGGCTCCAAGAAGAAAGATCATAACAAATCAGTTGTGTTGAAACTGTCAACAGATACTGGTTATTAAAAGCAAGCACTGCTGAGAAAGAAGGTTTTTGTAGCATCCAGATCAGCAGGATCTGTGTTTTTTTCAGGTGTGATTTTTGAAACTCACACCTTATGCTGTGTAATATGAAGAAAAGACACCAAAATCTAGCAAGGAAGTTGAAAAACTATCGACTAAAAAACTTTAAAGTTGTTTTATGAGCGAACACGGGAACACTTTAGTGCAGAGTACATGCTGGAAGTCACTGCACTCCGCTGTGTGTATGTATACGTACACACACGTGCAGGTACATGCCTCTCCTGCTTTAGTTGCCCTCAAAGACCCAAACCACTGATTAGAGTATAGCAGTACTGAGGGGCAAACAAGGTTTCAGCTTGGAGCTGAAAAGAGCAGACGAGCATTACATTCGGGAGCCCAGTCAGTTTTCCTGAACAGATGTGGTTTTTCCAGCAGAGTACAGTGCAGGTCTGCTGGTATATGCTTAACAGCCAAGATCCAGAAACTACAATATAACTCTTTGGAAGAACTCCACAAATATTAAGCTATTTGCAGTAGTTTTTAAAATTCCACCTCAATGAAGGCCCTAGGTCATGATGATGTGCTTCTCCAAGGAACATCATGCAAGCCCAAGCTTAAATCCAAGAGCATAGTGGTCCGTGACCAGGGCACCCACACTGTCACAGTGCCAACAACAATGCTTCCCCTTAAGGAAGAAGGGTTTCCAGCCTAAATCTGGGTGTGTTGCTGAGTGGAGATCTCATGTCAAGTCTTCCTAGATATCTGCCATCAAAGAATTAGTGGGGGAACATGAAATAGACATCTGTCTTACAAGCTTCTTCAAAGTTGTCAATTCAGTCCAGAATACTGAGTATATAAATTACTAAGGCAGTACTTCAGTGAGAGCATAAACCTCACTGTGCCTTTTTCTTGGGGAATTCAGGGGAGGAGGCAAGTAACCCTTTCACAGCCTAAATACGTACTTGTTCATGGCACTCAGTGTCCTGAAGGGCCTCAGCATCCTGGCAGCTGTAGTTGACAGCTCAAAAATATGTACAAGGTAAGGAGAATGCCATGAGTATTGCAAAACATGGCAAAGGAGCTCGACAACCTATCAAACAAGCACAGCAAACAAACAGCATCTAATGGTTAACATAGGGTATACAACACCCAAGTTGCAAAGTTATGTTGCTTTGCAAAATCAGGACTGTGAACATAAACTCCAGAAGTTGTTTCAAGAGCAGCACATTGCTTACTCAACACCTCTGGAAACATCACAAGTCCACCACCCCTGGAGCACTGCATCTTCTGCTCTTACAGAAACTGATCTCACTGAACCAAGCAGAGCTAATGACGTGGCAGAGGTTAAACAAAAATGCTCCAGCAACATAGTTTGGCTACCACTGTATATTCGGCCTTTAGGGTGTCTGTGCTATATAAATGTTGCTCTTGGAAAATAAAGCACACAGCAATATACAAATGGTATCAACGACCAAAAAGACTGCATGATCAAGCCTGAAAGCAAATGGAAGTTAACAAAAGTAGTCTGTTAGGAGAGGTAGCCATATTAGACTCAGCATTCAAAAAAAAGGGAGTGCACTCAAAAGGGTCAACATACATTATAGTGTCTTGTAGACCCATCATGTTTCTGGTTTCCTATACCATTTTTTCGCAGAATGTACACACCCAGGCACACACATGTGCACGCACCCACACACACTCCCCCCCCCCCCCATATATACACATCTAAATTATTTTCTAATTCCCCTTTGTTGCCATAATGTTGCCGTACTGAGAATAAAGGACAGCTTTCCTTTACATGCTCTCTTAGCTGCCCCATGCCTATAACTTGCTTTCAGTCGGTTCAGTAGCTAAACAGGCAGTGGAAATTAAAACTGCTTCAATTAATATCCTGTTGCAAAAGACAGCATCCAAACTATAAGGCATTCCCTTGTACTGACCTGACTTACAACTCTCTACTTGATACAAACTACAGAATGCTCTTCAGCCTTGTGCTACAAAGGCAGCTTTCACCCAAATAATATAGACCAAAGCTGGAATTTAAACACCACAAATCCACACACTTCTACCAGTCCCTCGTTCTTGTGCCCCTTTCCAACAATGCTTACCACTTTAATTTCAAAAGTCATGCACCAATGCTATAAAAAGGAAACGCAAACTACCAAGAAATCTCTTGCTCCTGACTTTGGGATACCGTGTTAGTATAAAAGAGCATTCAGAGAGCTTAAATAAATATATTCTTTTCTGAAATCACAGCACATTCAAGGGGTAGTTACTGCCAAAAGCAGAGGATTAAGTAATCTCCATAGATGTTTTCAGAATAATTTAGTCAGAAAAGACCTGTAAGATATGAAGTTTTGATTGATTTGGTCTAAAACTGGAAAGTAGACTACTGTGGGGATAAGAATCTGCATCTCAAATGTTCTGCAGAACATACTTCCCATATTTGTATACAGTACTAGAAGACATTACAGTAATTTTCTCCCAGCTTCTTAGATCTGTAGCTTCGGCTATGACAATGCATTTTGTATGCCTCAGAACTATGAAATATCGAAGATAACTAAATAAATAAAAGCCAAGGAAAACTGGGACAGTACTGCATTTTACACTTGAGACAAGATTCCCCCCTCCCATGGATAAGTCATAGAGGACAACTACAGTAAATGCTTGTCTTTTTTTTTCAAAGAAAGATTTATACACAGGTTCAGATCCAGAAAATAATGTGAAATGCATAAATATTGATAGCTTTAGCTAAGTTAAAATGGGTTCAGTAAAGTATGATACAACATATTCAGAATAAACAAAGCAGAAAAGCATCATATTTTGGTTTGCTTGAGATATACATAAGGTGCAACAATTTCTTCTCTAGAGGCATTTGTGGACAATGTGTTAACAAGTAACAGTGTTTGCTGGTATAATGAAGTACACACAATAGCAGTAAGATTTTCCAAAATGAAAGCAGCTGAAATTAATGAAAATTAAACCAAAACAAACAAGGAAAAAAACCCAACCCCAATACAGTAAAATATTGGTCTGAAGTTTTTGTTGTGCTAACAGACTTTGTTACCTGAAAATACTGATACCCCTTCTAGTAGATTCAGGGAAAATTCTAGCTACTCAAATCAAGACATCACTCAGAGAACCAACAAAGGCAAATGCCTAATGAACTATAAAGCTTTGCAGGATTTCTGCTACTCTCAGTGCCTAATCGCTTAAAAATTAAGCATATCTACAAAAAGGTTTGTAAGTATCTGAAAACAGTCATATCCAGTAAACTGACCCAACCCTACCCCCTCTCTAAGGGAAAGTCAAGGAAAAGCAGATCAAGTAAGATATTAATTAATATAGAAAAAAGTAATTTTCTGTTTCTTTTAAAAAAGGTACCATTAATATACAGAAATATCTCCAGGAACAATATTGAAATTTAAATTGAGGAAGGATGGGGTGCTTTGACAAAAATATATCTACTCTAAAGGTTTCTAGAGAAATAAGTTAGTACCATTGTCAACGTGAACGGCCTGCACTGTAACATATTTGGATTTCAGCTAATTATAAAGTGGTCCAAAACTCCAAAAGCCACCCTGCTGTGACCCACAAGTTTTAAGCCTTTTAAATTTTTCCTGTCTTGTTAAAATAACTTATAAAACTTTAATAAAATCTTATTTAAAATACCACCATAGGCTGCAATGGCATTCTAGGGGCTCTTAGACATTTAGTAACCTGAATTTTTAAAAAAGCCTTTCCACTGACTCATTGGTTTGTAAATTTTGTTGTTCTTCTGTTGTTCCCTTCTTTCATCACATGCATCCTTGATGGTGCTGTTTCAGTGACACTTCCCCAGCTACATGCCTTTTGTCAGACCTTTAATCCTTTCTTAAAACTCTTGTGGTACATTGTATATTGTTTCCTGACACTGAACCAGAGACTTTCACTTAACTACAACAATGAAAGGCTAAACCTAGCAAGCATTAATAGTTACTGTCCATATGGCTATTACATCAAATTAGTTACAAAATAACCTCAAAACACATTATCAATTCAGTCAAGTATAAATAAGAATGCCTGATAGAATGATGTAAACTCGCATCATTTAAAGACTTAATTCAAAGAACTTCAAACTCAATCTAATACTATCAAAAGTTCAGCCAGTATGACGAAGACTAATAGAAAATTATTGCTGGAGTCCAATTTGGTAAATTGTTGTGCTACAATGCAAAAAGTAGGGAAACATCTTGTGCTATAGAAGAAGTACCCTGTTAATTTGTAGCTTTAGATCAATTACTAGTGATCATTTTGCATCTATTGGTAGGAATCAATGCTTGGTTATACAATAGTGTAAGTCAGAATAGTGAAGGTAACAGGCCAAGTGATACACTTGGCCTGCTTTTGGGATGTATTCATGAGAGCAAAACACAAAAGTTCAACACAAGCAGAGACAGAAACTGGCAGATGAATCTGTTTGGTAGTCTCAATTCAGTCAAACGCTACTCTTCAGTTGTAGTTTAACTGTATACAGCTTTCCACTTTACCAACACAAACTGTAATTGGCCCTTTATGCAAACTCTGAAGCTGATTTGGACTATGCATAGTAACTACAACAATGCCAGTGTCTGTAAAATGTAAAAGGTGTGTGTATTGGTGTACACTATATCGAAAAGTCATGGTTTTAAGTTATTCAGAACTGTGAAATAATACTAAGGTCACTTCTGAAAAACGCATTTGCAGTACTTTTTGTTTACAGGAAAGTTTCACCAAGTCGCACAAATATCTATGCTAAAATAAAGGAACCCTCCAAGGCATGAAAGACAAGTAAATTATCTGCAGTATTTTCTTTTCCATACACCACACCTTTTTCTAATGCACATCATCCTGGTTATTCAAACCTAAATTAAAAAGAAACAAACCCAAACGTAGCCTGTCAGAACTTTTCCCAGTAAACTCTACCACTCCGGTGGCAAATATAAAAGTGCAGAACATCTGGACCACGTGGCTGCCCAAACACCGCTAACAATGGTACATCTGTCCAGGCTGCCTTGAGTTCTCTGGAACAGGTTTTAAATTCATTCTACAATATAAACGTAGGCATAACCTATTAATATAAACCATCTTAGAACTTAAATCTTCATGTACAAAAATGACTAAGAATATCTAATAGTAACTAGTGCAGTGCGTCAGTGTTTTTGTTGGTTTTTTTTTTTTTTTCTTTTTCATTTAGAATAACTAGATATTATATGAAACTAGTTGTCGTACTCTCTGGTTGGTAAAAGAGATGCTGTGTGAGCTAACAGTAAAGGCAGCCTTTTTCACACCAACCACCTGTTTACTGTTTAAAAGCCTTCAATAGAAAGCAAGCTCTGGGATCATTCCACTCCATTTCAGTTCATTAATACACAATACCACCCTCCTACATACTGGGTTCCAATTTGAGGACCTGGCCCAAGTTGCTAACGTCTGGCTTCCAGTGAATTTTGGGCCACTCAGAGCAATAAGCACTTTATTGCAGTCTCTAGTTCCATCATATGGACTGACTAGCTTCCCTTGGTAAAGACAAGGCTAGGATATTAGGTAAAGCACAATGTTTTACAATAAAGTGGAGCTTCACTGGTCAGCGCAGGAAATAAGCACTGGAGCCTGAGACATTTCATTTGGCTGTCCATCATGTGGGAGAGGTGTGGCCCTCTGACTTCTGCAAAAGAAGAAAAGAAAAGCCACCTGTCAATACTTGGAGCACAGGAGGTGCTGTTATCAGACCAGAAAGGACAGGAAGCAGCAGTTGTAGGGTTTAGCACCCCACACAGACACAGCAGCACGGTAACTCCTCACTGCTGCAGGTGCTCGCATACTCTGGTTAGATGTGCTTTCAGAGGCGTTCCTGCAACAGTAACACAATATCCTGAGGACAACCTACATCAATGCAAAAGCAGGAAAAACCAGATGCGATGGTATTTGACTACACAAAACAAAACCCACAGCATAAGAGTAAGTTAAGAGCACACAAGTGCTGTGACTCATTTTGCAAGGGAGCTGCTGCAGCCCTCAGAAGCGAGCATACAGCATGCGTAGCAAAAGGTAAATGCACGGAGACACAGATCATGTTAGTGTGAGTCAACAGACAGATTTTAAGCAATATGGAAATATACTCATCAGCAGAGTTGCCCTGGGACTCCTCCACGTTACCTGACTACATCAGTCTAGGACATCTGTTTCATTACTACAGCAGTGTTAATTTAAAAATGATCCCTTGGCACAGGGTATTATAAAAATAAATGGTTCCAGAATTATGTGCTGGAAATCAACATCAGTCATGGTACCAAATGGACTTGGGAGAACTCCTTTGCAGCTTGCCTTTTAAAATACATACACCAAGCATGTCACTGCCTGTTATTTACTCTCACAGGTTCTATTTTTGTTACAGTATTTGTCATTGCTAGCAATAAAAATCTGGGGCCTGCTTCTTATTTACACCAGGGACACTTTACCTCACTCTGGCCCAGCTAAACCCCCCCGCAGAAACCCCCAGCAGAGGTACCCATGTGCGTCACACAAGGGGCGTGCAATGAAGTGGCCTTGGCACAAAATGCAGCTCAGACTCACAGTGCTTAACGAGGGCATGCACATGGTAAATAAAGATAAGCAGAAGTCTTTAAATGAAAACCACACTGCCAGAAGGATTCCATGTCCCAAGGCTCTATGAAACTATTTAATAAATTACATTCAGACACTGAAGAAACACATCAAGCAAACCTCCAATTATTTTCTTCGCATTTCTGGCTATTTGCAAATAAAGTGAGTTACAAAAGGTAACAACAGTTGACAGAGTAGAAAACAGAGAAGCACCTAGCCTGTAAGATTGAGGTTTCTGGTTTGACTTCCATTTGCCAAGTCAGTAAGAGACGTGGCTAACTTTCTACTGGAAGACTCCTCTCCTGTTGTCATTTCACATCCCCCAGGTGATTACAAATTGGCATTTCCAACAGTTGTGGGATATTTGGTGTTTACAGGTCTTATGAGATGTGCTGCATTGCCCAAGCTTCATGATGACATGACAAAAGATGGGATTCAAAGAGAAAGACCCAAGCACAAAACTCTGCAAAACATTAGCTCGCTTCAACAAGGACAAGAGGAGAACAAGAACTCTTAAGAGGCACAAGGAAGAAAAACTACAGAAGAGCAAATCCTGTTGCTTTTGTGCATTTCTGGTCAGTGTTAATGGCAGTCAATGAAACCACAATGGTGTGAGAGCAGAGCTTAGCACAGCACTTCCACAAGTCCCATTTTGTAGCTTATGATGACAGACAGCCCAACTGCATTGTGAAATCACTTCTCACCCAAAACAACACTGCTTAAGCAAGACAACAGCTTCTGCAGAGAGGAACCAGCAGATCTGTTTCTTTTAGGGTTCCTGAGCTTCTAAAAAGCCTTTGAGCATTTGATGTGCAGCCTGAACACAAAGGACTGGGTTCATCAATGGGGCCCATGAGAGGAACAGTTAATTGAGGTTGTGAATGGTTTCATGAACTGCTGCCTTGAGGAGTTGTTTAGGCAGCCAGCAATCTATCAAGTGGCATATGCAGAGGCTGCGATGGTTTCAAACTGGCCCAATGCTTCCTCAGCAAGTTTTCACTGCAGGAGAGGATGGGGTTTCATATCCAGTAAGTTCCATGAAAGAACAACATTGGATAATCAAGAGCCAAGGAGGACCTGCTGTAATTGGTTTACTCCCATCACAGGTCTGACCATGCTGCCCCGATTCAGAAGTAAGTAAACTGCACATTCTCCACCTTATCTGTATGGATGGCCTAGTCAACAACTGAGAGGACCAACCCAAACTACCCCGGCTTTCCATCACCCAGAGTTGTTCTGCCCCATACTATTCTGCAGATGCTTTGCCTTCTACACAGTGAAGCACAAGAGTAAGAATAACTAGATAGCTTCCCTCAGCCATGATCAGCATAAAAAAAAATTAATCTCAAAATGTATGAAATTCTCTTCACCATTTTAGATTTTAGGCCACTAGAAAATGCAAATCAGCATGCAGTAGCTATTTGAATCTCCTATTATCTGACACATAGCATCTGATAATTCTCTATCATTAGGATCTCAAGGAGCATATGAACCTGTTTACATACAAAAAAAGTGGTACGTAAGCTTACTGGGAAGGATCATTTTACTAACTGCTAAACAGATTACACTATCATTTCGGTAAAGACTTAACACTACTAAGCAAGTGGGGTAATGCAGACATTCATAGAAAGCTGTGGAAGAGGAAACGCAGGCCAAATTAAACAGTCTGCTATTCACATGCTTTCTGGACAAGCTGTCAGCCACATACTATTTACTTGAGACAACAACAAGAAAGGAAAACCATACCTGTGTACATTTTCCATGGCTGCTACTTCTGCCAGAGCAGCTAAGCTAAAAAATGCAGACACCGCTGGCATATCTGACGTAATACTATGATTTTCTTCTGTCTCTGTGTTTCTGGAGCATTCACTGTTGCAATCTGTTTCTGCACTTGATGATTTTTGAAGAGTACTTTGTGACAGCTCTTTTGGCTTCTCCTCTGCAAAGAAAGAAAGTTAAGCATGCAGACATAGTCCATAAATTCACTGCAGCCTAGGGATATGCTGACTAGTCTGGTGTTAACAGAACCTTTACCTTTAGGACTTTGATTCTGTCAGTGTCATCTGATTCATGCTGTAACCTCTTCTGACTCAAGCTACTGGGTCAGTAGCACAGTACTAAGGTTTATGAAGCACTTTACTGATTTTGCTTCAACTCAATTTGATCTCTTCGGTCAAGCAAGAGAGCTTTTGTGTATATTTTAGATACAGTAGTCCTGAAAGATTATCTTACTGGAGAATTCCAACAAGGACTCTGGCATACTATGAAATTCAGTTTTACAACCTATAACCAGGTGCAGTGCAATTTCTTTGCTGGACTGGAAACAAATTGTGAAAGGTAACCATTTTACATTTCTCTCTGCATCAGTTCACAGTTCTTAGAGTAAAATACCCAGGGAGAAAAGACAAATTTGGTCATTCAAACAAAAGAAGTTGGCCATTATGGACTTAGTGATTTCCCAGTTGGTTGATACCTGTACATTAAATAATGACCATTCTAAGCAGGTAAGAAAACAAGCTAATTAAAAAATACTGCCCTGATAGCTTGCTTGTACCCTCAAACCTTCTCCAACCATTCAGTTGTAATGAAGTTTTAACTCCAATTTCCTTACCCAGTGTCCCTGCTGCTGGTGACACTCGCCCATCTGCTGTTCGGACAAGATGTGTGATCTTAGTTTTCCTTGCTTTCCTTTTCTGGCTGCCAACTAAAGGCTCATGCATCATTGCTGGCTCTGGAGTGTTTAGGGCAGATATAGAAATTTTATTCTTCCAGGCAGACTCACTGGAATTTCTGTCTTCTAATAGTATGGCTGGAAGAGAATAAAACTGTGACTTTAGATGTAGAATAATTCAGTCACTAGCTATGCTCACTTTGCATCTATCTACATAAAACTGTTCCTCACAGGTACTCAAGAGCATAACCCATTGCAAGATATGATCTGAATGCCGCAGATGTTTGCAGTGAAGTAACAGAATCCACCTTAAAGATATACTGAAGGTTCAAGTTTCTAATATTTGCCAAGAAAACTGAGATTGGCAGCAGCACTTGAGTGGGAGCAGGGTATTGCTCAGTATAAAACATTCTGCAGAAGATGTCAGCAAGGGGCTGAGACAAAATGTATTTAAGGAACAACAATGGTCCTCACGTAAGCTTATCTTAGCTCACAGATGGACTGACAAGCAGAATTCAGCAATTTCTGACTAAAACCTAGTCTGACCTCTTTAGTCACTCTACATCAACTCCTCTAAGAAAGGGAAATACTACCTTTTACAAAATAACAAACCTTAAAAAACACCCCAAAGGCTGCAAATAAAAAAGCATAACTGGATCACATCTGAAGACAAGCATGCTAAAAAAAGGAAGTCAGCATGGGATAGAATACCATGACAGAAATACTGCCCATATAAATTCAGAGAATGAGAGAGGAACAGTTTAAGTCTTTCTCAGCAGCTCCAGTGTTGGTGTTCTGAAGTAGCCTTTTACCCCGAACTGGAACATGATCCCAAATTTTCACTTGACTAGAGAGTTTATTTTAATCTTGTTCACAAAGAAATTGGTCAGACAGCAATCACAAAACATATTTAAGCTTCTAAAGTCTGAGCTCAGTGCCCAGTAGTCACCTGTTTGCAATTTGCATTGATTCAACAAGCCATTCTGCTGATCCCATGGGGTATCACTAGTGATAAAGGCAATCTGTGACATCTTTTTCCCTCCTGTGATAAAGTGCTAAGAAGCCTGCCACATCTGTGATCACTGTCAGCTAGTGTTAGAAAGAGGCTACAGGTAGCAAATGGAATGCTCAAGTAATTTTTTACAGGTGCATGTCTAACCTGTTTTGAAATTGTGAACACTCATGATACCAGCACCAAGTTCTTGAGTTATTTTTTCCCAGCACACTGCCATCCTGAATAATTACATATTTTTTCCTACTGCCTGCAGCTCATCTCCCCTGCTGCATTTTCAACTCATTATTTTCTTTACTTCCTGTCAGGTTATACTCCATCTCTTTGCAACAGTCCTTGATATAATTTCCAAAGTTGTTACTGTGTCTACAGTTAGCTTACTCTTCCCTCCAGTTTCTTTTAATCTTTCTCCCCATTTAAAAGACTTTTTAAAGACACATTTGTCACTTTTTGGGTGGTTTGACCAGCAAAAATTACACACATAGAACTAAAGCCAGAGTGCAAACAACTGCTCTTTCAGAAGGGCTAAGAACTGAACAATTCCAATCTCCTGCACTGAGACTGGTGGTGTC
The DNA here is from genome assembly GCA_013397555.1 of Urocynchramus pylzowi. NCBI lineage: Eukaryota > Metazoa > Chordata > Aves > Passeriformes > Fringillidae > Urocynchramus > Urocynchramus pylzowi. The sequence continues at coordinate 181,197 of VZRH01000079.1, read as the reverse complement.
ACACAGGAGCATCCAGCCCCACAAACTGTGCACCTATGAGTTGTATGGCCTTTGCCTTTCACATTGGTGTGTATTTCTGTTTATTGTTAGTTTTGTAGACTTAATGAACTTTCAATTCAAAGATAAAGCTAATAACACCTTTATATTTTGCTGGCTTTTTAAACTGTTCATTGCATGAGGATGTGGACTAGATGAAGAGAATAGCTGTAACACATTTCATCTTGTTAGCAGTTGCCCTTTGCTCTTCTGTTTAATGTTTTACTGTCTAAGAATACAATCAGATCTAGTACATACATGCAAAACAATTGAAACATTCCAAACTTTTATTTGTTTATGATTTTAATTCATCTATACTCTCTTGTAAAACATTTTTGAACTTGTGCATGTTCTTAATTTGGAAAAAAAGGACACATCTTTAATTAGCATTTTGAAGTGCTTAGCTCTAGCTGCCAACCTTTCCAGAGCACAGCTTTGCCATAAAACTAATTTTTTTGTAAAGAGCACTCAAGAAAAAGCATAGGAAAAGATCCACCCTGTAACAGTCCAATTAAGTAGAACCACCGATGACTGCAAATGTGACTTTCAAGTAACTCAACTAGCCCAACAGTGAGATGTTTGGATAAGCTTTGTGCATCGAGACCAGGATCTTAATTGGAATGTATAATTAAATAGGCAGCTTTCTCTCCAGATTTCTTATTTGGGAATTCATAAGCGTTGATTATATTTTAATGTAATGGTCTGGTTGTAGTCCAACACTATCTGTTAATTCTGATTTGCTCTAATTAGCACTTTGACACTGCTGTCTATTTCTAGCTTGATTTAGTTTATAATGCTTTTAATCTTAGTACTACAAATTACCTGGTTTTTTTTTTTTTTTTTTTACATTTAATAAAAAATTAAGACATGATTTCAAACAATGAAAAACATACGATTAAAAGAGACTTGATTTGGTACGTGTTTAATTAGATGTGTTATATGTCAGGTCACTAGAAATTAACTTGATTGATCACTACAGCTGAGGGTTCCCTTTTATATCTTTCTTTCTCATATTGTATGTGCCAAAAAATAAAGAGAAAAAAAACCCTTGAAAGGTGAAATAGGCAATAGTGGAAGACATAAGGAGTATATGATGTTGGCATGTCTGACTAAGAAAACAGCAGAAGGTGGCTGTAAAAGCTCAGATGCAGTAAGTATATTCCCTCTTTATGTTTTTATAGTTTCATAGTCCCACTCCCAAGTTTTTATTTTAATCCTTGAAATGAGACTTGAAAGCCATCTACTTTCCTTTTCTCCTCTACCTCTAAAAGAAGCTCTTTATCATTTCAACACAACATTGCTGCCATACAGTCTTGAAGAAGGTGAACAATGAGTATTTTTTGTGTGTGTGGGTGCAGGGTGAATGTTGAAGGGAAGAGACTAGCAGTCTTAGTGGACACTGGGTTTAGAAATAATTTCACTGACTTCTTCACAGAGTATTATTCAAGTAGACATAAAAATTAACTTGGAAATCACACAAAGGCTTCACTCCCAAGACCCTTTGCGCTGACCTCTAGAGGAGAAAGGAGCCCATGTTTCAACAACTCTACATCTAAACGATGTGCTCCTGCACCTCCTTCAAGAGGAACAGCATCCCACTGCTTCAAGTGACAAAGGTATATCCATACAGATGCTCCAAAATCAGGACCTGGTTTTGTTCTGCAGGAAGGATAAGGTTAGCCAGGTTTAATTCCTTGTAGTTCTCTTTAATCCATTTGATATCCATTCTGCTTCCATGCTGTCCTGCATTCAAGAGCTGTCCCAAGAGCAACTCAGCTAATTTTCAGGGGAACACTGTCTAGACATTAAATGAGGTTCTGCAGTTACTGTGCAGTCCTGCCAACAGGTAGTTGCATACTCAGCTCTCCATGACAGTGGCATGGGCAGAACTACTGAGCTATCTTTGCAAGCAGAGTTGAGAATATGCCATGAAGGTGTGGGCCTTCAGGCATGCCTACACCATGGTCTCAGAAATGACTCTGAGAGAGATATATCCAGAGGTCTATGCCAGATGGTTTCCTCAGCTAGGTTTGTTAAAGGTTTGCATGGACAGTTGATCCTATTCTGCAGGCATGCAGAATACATGTAGTCTTATTTCCCCCCGTCTTTGTGAACAAGAAAAACGAAGTCAATTGAACTGACTCACCATACCACAGCTTTTCAGATGAGCTTTTCAGACCAAACCCCAACAAAACACAGACTTTAAAGCATTTCTTTAGTGATGCCTGTTATGAGAGAGAGCTGCAGAAGTTTAACCACATGTAGTGAAGAACAAATGCTCTGTGGGTCTAAACATGCTGGTATCGAGGAAGAAACGTGGGCTGTAATGATTTAATTGTCTTTATGAAGATAAACAGTGAAAATCTAGCCAGATTCAAGTCATCAGTGTCTATGAAACCACTTCACCAAGGAAGTGATGCCAAACAGACTGACCTGGCAGAAATTCCAGCTCTTCTGACAACAGAACACTGCTACAATACTGCTTTGGGGCCAGGCAGCACACGGAGATGCAGCAAGGACTGGGGACTAACTAGCAGAGATACAAAGCAGCAGATGGTCAAACCAGGTGTAGGAGACAACCGCCTGGGTGGGAAGCTCTGCTGCAGGATCCTGACCTGATCCAGCCCTCCTCCAGCCAGAATGGTTGCCAAAGGCACAGAGCTACTGGTTCCCTCTGGGCTGCAAGCCCCACAAAACAGGGCTCTGATGTGTGTGAGAGAGCTGCTGTAGGAGCAGGCGCAGTGACAGGGCTGCTTCATGTATGAACTGGTGCTGAGACCAGTGTATGTGTCCATCCTCTCTTCTCCCTGTGCCAAGGTCAATGTTACAGCTGTCTGCTACACAGACCATGCAAGAGCCTCAGTACAGCTCACTAAGCGTACGTGCAAAGATGCAATCACTGTGACTTGTTATTTTAAGTACTGCTTCCCATCGGAAAGCCTTTCTGGTGTGGCAGAAAAATGAAACTCCCAGATGAGTGTTAACTTTCCCAAACAGGCATGGGTCCACCTGTGCTTCTCTCAGCCTTCCTATGGAAGAGATGTATCTCTTGACATATTCAACTGCATTACTGTGTGCTCTCTACAGCACTTCACTGGTGTTTAACTGGGCTGTACCCTGCTTTATGAGCAGCTGCAAACTCAACATGGTGACGTGCACTGGTCCTGCTGTGTACAAAAAAAAAATGTGGTCAAAATTCACTCAGATTTTCATACCAGAGATGCACGGACAACACAACACAATCACGTTAAATTTGCCTCTACTGCACTTACTTTCCTACACTCCTAACAGATGCACACAGGCACACACACTTTTCAAGATGAAAAACCATGAAGCCAGTATGACCTCTGCTGACAGCAATCCTTCCAAGTGTCTCCTCTGCAGCTATACAAACATTCAAGCTCCTTCTTTCTGCAAAATTAACTTCATAAAAACCAAAACACCACATTAGGTAGACTTGGGACTCACTACAAGTATAGACTAAACAGAAAAAGGAGTAGAAATTTTCATTTATTGTTTGATACACAAAATGCTTAAATAAGTATTATTTGAATTGAAATGAAGATTCTGGGATTCCCATCTTGAATGCTGCAGAATTTGAGACAGCTCAGCCACACGGTTTAGGGCCTGTTGCCTAGGAACTCCTGGATGGAGGATGAAGATCTGTACGCAGCACATGAGGGAGAGGCTGTCCAGCACCTGCTGAGGCCATGCCCACACTGCCCTTTGCTGATCAACATTTTGGTTTCAGTCACTAATGGTACACTTCAGAGTAGGCAAGACTCCAAATTTTCTCCCCTCTGTAATTCAGGGGAAAATGCAGTTCCCCATCAATATACAGACATCCATTGCCTTTCCTCTGATGATTATATGTGGGCTGTGTAAGGCTCCTAAGTTCGTGTCTTTGCTTTAGTCTTGGGAGGAACTTAGCAAGCTGGCTCTGCCCCAGCAAATGCACGGACACATTTCTGATGTTTAGACACTATGACATTATTCACATGCTTAACTTCCAAGAACATGCCTCTGTGCTGTGCTGGAACAAGGCCAGGGTACTCAACTCTTGCCGGTGTTGAATCTTTGATCATAGTGCACACTTTACATATCAAAACAGGCTGGCTCCTTTTAAACAAATGCAGAGTTTGACATGTTGTTTACCCACATTTTTATGTGCAGATTTTAAGGTATTTGTATTTTTTACTCTTTACTTAATCATCTATTAAACACTTTCTGCTTCTTTTCCCCCAGGAGAACTTAAACACCCATTTTTCTTAATAATTTGTCTACACGGTCTATTAATAACTCAGGAACAAAAACTGAATGACACCAAATAAAAATTATGCTAAAGTATGATGCCTTTTTTACACCAACATGGGAGCAAGACAGTTACTTGTCATAAACAACTGCCACAACATATTCGTTGTACAAATACAACAAGACAGAGCAAGTAATTTCAAATTATTTGCGCCATGGAATGCAGAAGAGCAGGCAGAGCCTATGTGGGAAAATAGTGCATGTGCAACACAGATGACAGAAAACACAGCACCAGGAAAGGATAGGAAATTACACGGCCAAGTCTTAGGAAAAGATATTAACCATAAAGGTAGCTGGTGGAAACTGGAGATGGGAAAAACAATTGTATTATCTTACAGATGAACATGGGTGGGGAAGAAACTAGACAAAATTAATGGAGTTAAGTAAGCAGAACCAGAAAGGCTTTCCTACACTACAGGAACAATGCAGGAGAGAACACCACTGTGGAACTGAGGAACAGCCTTGGGCATGACTTGAATAGTGTGAGTAACATGATGATAAAAGATAAAGGGTCCAGGGAAGCAGGCTAAGCTATAATCCTGTATATACTACACACTCAAAAATGCCCTTAGAGTTGTGAGTTCCTAGTGTGCAGGATTATGATACTGTAACAAGACTTTAAAAAGCTAACAGTGGATAGTGGGCAGACAAGGTCGAGAACATAATTTAAAAAACTGAAGAAGGTATTTTCAGTATGAAGCAAACAGACAGCTGGTTTAAGATTTCTACAGAGGCAGGGTTGGAGGTTGGAGGTTGGTATTTCTGAGATCTGGTGCAGAAACAAGCGCTTACATCCTGACCAGGCCCTTACACCTTGACCAGCTGCAGTCTGTGAAGTTCCAGACAGCAAAAAATCACAGAAATAGGAGATATGGACATGCAAAAACACTCTGGCAAAATAATATGGTCACTGACACAGAAGGATGCAGATAAGAGCAACCTAAGGACTACAGAGCTGTGAGCTGCAGAAGATAAAAGTTTTCAGGGCCAGCTTCAGAATTGCCCTTGCTTTAGCAGCTCTGCTACATGACATCTGGAGCAGGGAAACTGCAATTAAAGGGAGATGCCAAGTAAAAACAAAACAGCATCATACTGGAGGGTAAGGTAATATCAACTGGAGCCAGAAGGCAATGGAATCATAGCAGACAGGGAAAATAAGGAACCAAAGCAATCAAAGACTAGAGCGTTGAGGTGTCTCTGTCTAGAAGCATTTCTCCAAGACGGAATTGAGAAAGAAGGCAGCCAAAAACCTTAATTAAGCAATGCACCAGTACCTGTGTCCGGAACATTAAGCTTCTTTCTGTGCTTAAATTTGCTGACAATTTTGTGGAATAAGTTCTTTTTCTGAGACTGGAATGAACCTACAGACAACATTAATAATACATACTTTTAATTAGAAGCTTGAAAAAGAGTACAACAGTCACACTATATACTGTACAACCTCCCCTTCCTATAACACAAGTTGCCATTTGATGGGGAAGCACAAAACTTGACCTTCTGTCTGAAGGGACTCTGGAGCCTTTCAGCAAGCTGTAGTTCAATCGACCACCTCCCAATGTTTAAGTGCATACAATTTTAAGTATTAAGCATTTTGGGGAATGAAACCCTTAGGAAAGCCTAGCCATACAATAAAACAGGGGGATTTCTTGCTTGCTTAAAGGTATACTGTGTTTTGCATGTATATTGGGCTTGGCTGGTAGGGAGTAAACTTAGCAGTGCTGGAAACACACCCATGGTTTAGTTACTGCTGAGCAGTGTGTACAGAGCATCAAGATCTCTCTCATTCTGGCACCCTAGCAAGTAGGCTGAGGGTGGTCAAGAGGCTGGGAGGGGACACAGTTGGGACAGCTGACCCACACTGGCCAAGAGGCATTTCACACTATACTCAGCACAAAACTGTGTTTGGGAAAATGTTTTTTAAAGCTGTCCATTGCTAAGGTACTGGCTGGGCATCAGTTTGTTAATGGTGAGTGCTGGCTTTGGCATTACTTGTTTCCTCCCTCTGACTTAAACTGTCTTCTTCTTGACCCAGTTGTAATAGTTCGCAAAACTACTACACCCAGGAAGTATTTCTCCTTGTTTTTGCCCTTCCTATTCTCTTTCACATCCCACTGCAGGAGTGAGCAACAGGGTGGGAATGTACTTAGCAGCCACGGCCAGCCCACCACAGGATGCAAGAACTATCACTGCCTTTCTGGTGACCAAATACGAGATATACTAAGTGCAAAAGTAAAAGCTCCCAGAGGAGGAAGGTGAGGTTATATCCAGCTCATTCCTACATTGCCAGCAGAGTCTTTACTAGGAGCAGTCAGAAGACATCTTCCGTGACACTGGACCACAAAATATGCCACTATCAGAAGTGGTATCAATACTGCGGTGTCTGTGGGGTGTGGGTATCCCCAGCTGCCGTGATGGTGCCCGGAGAGCGCGGTACCGTTAAGCACAGCCTGTCCGAGCCCCAGGCAGCTCCCAGCGCAGGCTCTACTAGCAAGCAGTTCAGCTCTTTAGTGATTTCAGCTTTTATAGTGAATATCAGCTCTTAGCTTGCTAGGTGCCACAGTAGCAGACACAGGGAGAGAGAGGAGAGGTGCTGTGTGAGGTTCCACAGAGATGTCCTTTATTTGTCTCTTCTGTGAAGGGTTTCAGTGACAGCTCTTTGGACAAACTGGGCAAAAGTAGCTCTTTATATAGGGTTTAGGGGTATTGGAAATTGTCCAATAGTAAGGGTCAAAGGCAAACTAGCCTATAGCCTTACAGAGAGATAAGAGAGGGTCTGAGGGTGGAAGAGGGGTTTCTTTTGTCCAGTCAGCATGATTTGGCATTTCCTATCTTAGGCTGCTGACTGCCAGGGCTTTGCAGGCCCTGTGTCTGCTACATATCAAGAAGTTAACATTTGCCTCATTAGGGGAGCAGTCAGTGATATAATAGCAACATAGGCATAAGAGATGCATAATCTCCACAATGCAAAGCCATTTTTAAGGAGTTTACAGAAACTCAACTTGAAAACTTTGTTTCCAATGACAAAGTGGACCAGCAAGTCATCAGGCTAGTTCAGAACAGACCAGCCCAAACAGAAATGAGATGCTGTGCACATGACAAGATGATTTATAGCCTAACAAGCAGGTGTCCTTCCCATCTCTAGCTCACCTGGAACAGGATTCTACCCACCACAAATACTGGCCTTTTCCACTCCTCCTCATCCTCAAAAGGAACCACACACACATTAACTAGTGGGACACAACTGCAACCATATAGGAATGTGCAATCAGGGTAAATCTACATTATACATCTGCAATTTGCCATCTCACACTCCATATGCAAGGAAAGAAAGAGTAAAGTGTGTAGCACATGGAAGAAATATTCAGTCTTATGAAATGAAAGCCATTCACAGACACTAGGCTGTCTGATCAATACTGAAAACTACTGAGAGAAAGCTAAAACTCAGACAGAGGCAGGCATAGAAACTTTAGCATCTTGCCCATGTTGGCTTTGTGGCTCACTGCTACTTCTTTTTTAATATGGAAGAAATCAAAACTTTGGAGAAAGATTAATAAACTTCCAAAAATCTGGAAGTCAAACAACAAACCAAATAAAGTCCAAGTAAGAGACCATCCATCAGGCAACATCAGCTTGAATCTGAACAGCTTTACTAGAAATTGTATAGGAAATACCAGAAAATACAATAGAAGAGGCCATATTCACTCAAACTGAAGAGTTGTTCTGCAAATTTTACAACAGCTTCCTGAGTATCACAGAGGACTAGCCTAGTGTCAGTGCAACAAAAATGTAAAACAAGGAATGAAAAAGCTCTGTATTTTTAGGAGCAAAAACCTAAGTGAAAGAACTAAGCTTTTCTTGATACCAAGTTCAAATACTTCACTCACATCAACAGAAACAAGTCTTCCCACCAGTTCACAAGAAGACAGAGGTACATAACTACATGATTCTTGTGACAGACATTTTTATTATTTTTTAGTTAGCTGATTAGTGAAAGAAGCAACACATTACATATCATCCATATCTGTTTCCACAGCTCAACCTGCACCATACAAACCACTTCAATCACTATGACAGACAGTCAGCCAGCCAGTGTCAGCAACTCTAAGCAGAATAACTCAGATGAAAAACACAGAAGATGACAAGCATTGCACACAGGGGGAAACCTGTGTCTTTCATCTCTTTTTTCCCCACACCTTTTTTCCCCACAGAAGGCACCTTTATCATCAGCCTGTATCTGCAAAATGCCACTTCTCCATATGGAAAATCCAAGGACTCTAGTAGAGCCAAAAGAAAATCTGCCTTTCAGTAGGGAAACCTTCTATTTCCTTCCCTTTTAGCTGTTACTCCTGAGACAGTGCCCAGTGACACTTAGAATACCCTTTGGCCATAAATGCATTGAAAGAGAAGAGGGGCTAATAGCTAAATAAGTCAACAGTTCATACTTGGACCTGACAACGTAACTTCTGACCCCACAAGAAACTTTATCCACACTCTCTGCCTTAACAGTGTAGGCACAGTCACCACACTGGAGTTGACAGGATGCCTGGCTGGGCTACACCTGTTTCATAGGGACAACAGACAAGTATTCCAAGACTTTGAACAAATGCCACTTGTGAACATTCAATCCAGAGAAAATCTATGACTGAAAAAACTAACCTATAAGTCTTGCTGTTAGGCAATGCACCCTAGATGTGATTTCCTATAGAAAGCTGAAAAAAACCTTTTAATGTTAGTTTACTTGACATTGTTATACAGTCAAGTATAAGTTATACTCATCTTGCTCTGTTGGAAATACTCTATAAGGTTAGGCCTCTCCCTAGCACTTCAGCAATCACCACATGATTTAATCCCTGGCTTGTCCATTGTGCTCACTGAGGGCAGTAGGGATTCCTCCTGGGAATACTTGCTACAGCCAGTGGCAGCTGCTCAGGGAAGCAGCAGACAAGAAAATTAACCATAATTGCATTTCCTCCAAATTTCTGGGCATAGGCCCCCTTTGCTCTCAAAAAGTTCCCTGTTTTAAAGGATGTGATCAAATAGAGGATGTTTCAGTAGGATCCTAACAAAATCAGGACAAACAATTTGTGCATTTCTGTATCTCTCAGAGGAAGGTGCTGTATTTTTAGGCCATGATACTTGAAACATTACAGCATGAAATCTCCAAGCATCTGAATGCTTTGAACTGAGCCAAAAAAACCCTAGAGCTAAGACCAAGAGGAATGCCACAAAGCAGCATCCATTTTAAGCTGACTTTTTATTTCTAGTCCTAGAGGCCACAGACANAAAAAAGCAGACAATCTCTTCCCCAAATAAAAACATACTGTGCATTCCCCTCTTTGCCTTCCCAAAATGAAAGCTTTAGTGCAGTGCTTGGTGTATAAGTGAGCATTTCTTCAAAGTACAAAGCAGAAATAATGACTCTGCCTGTTGCTCACTTTTGCATACAAGCAGATTAGTGACTCACTGCAGACAGCTGACTTCTGCATGGTGGGATGTTTTGGCACATATACCATTAGAAAGAAGAAAAAAAAAGGAAACAGTCACAGCTCCAGTAAATGTTGGAGCAGGCCATCTGCACAGATTCAGTATAGCTGTATTCTTCAGCCATTTTGTGACATTATTATTGTACGTGCACATTCCCAGTTCAGAACACTTGATGTGGATTTTGACAAAGCTTTATGTCTTGCTCAGTCCTGCTCCCATTGAAGAAAGACATCCCCCAGTCATTTCAGTGGGAGCAGAATTTAGACAATTTGGAAACTCTAGGGAAAAAAAGTGTCTCTCATTTAAGAAAAGGTTCAAATTTTCTTTCATACATGTGAATGTGAAACAGCTTTCATGTTACAGGGTTCTTCAGGTATTTTTATGTGAAAGAACTGGATGAAGTGTGGACTGGACATGACAAGCACAACAGAAGTAGTCAGAAGGCAATGCCCTACTGATTTTCCAGAGCAGGAAAACATCCTTACAAATCTGGCTATGTGGTTAGGTAGCAGATCAAGCTTGTTGTAGGTATAGGCTAATGACATTTGATAGAGAATCAATCCAGCACCATTTATTCAAAAATAAAACTTATTAAAGCATATAGTTACAGTTGGGGGTGGGGTGCAGAGAAACACCCCAGACCCAACAAATAAAAACATTTCTGCATTTTTATTCACCCGACATCCTGGGGAAGGCTAGAGTGCAGGACTCCAACATATTTTCTAAATTTTAAATGTTTAGTAGACACTGTAGACTTCAAAAATTAACTAGTTATCTGTGCTGAGTGAAAATGAGTAGATAGTTTATGATCCTGCACACACTCCTTCAAAAAAAAGCAGCACATCATTTCAAGGAGTGCTTACTTAAACATATCCTTACTGATTTTCATCTGTTATTTGGAAACACTCAGAGGCCGCAAACACTTGCAGACAGTATTTGTGCTGAACAACTCTTCTAATTACCTGGCAGAGACACACCCAAGGAAAAGCCACAAAGCAGAAACAACTCCACACAACACAGCAATGCAGAGCAGTGCAAAGTTAAGGTCTCCCACAGCCCCACACAGTCACACCCATAAGACTATATTGAACCTTCATGGCTCATGCTCAAGGGATAAAAATGCTACTCTTGTTTAATAATGGTGCAAAAAAGCAGGACAATTCAAAAAATCCATAACCACACCAAACCAAGCTCTATTATTTTGCGTAATATATATCTATTATATTTGCAAAATGCCAGTTTCATTTCTTGCAGTAGCCTAGCACACAGACCTGCTTGTGCTGCACTTTTGGAGGCCAGGGTTCTCTAACAGTTTTTATTTTCATCACACTTCACCAGACAACAGCACGATAAGGCTCAACAGTCAGTACATCACAAATTAAATTGAGGATTCAGCTTCATAAATGTTTGACTCAACTGGAACAAACCTTACTAAGCTAGTAAGCTTGCCTGTATGCACTTTGGGTCAGATCATTTCAAATCCACAACTCACATCCTAGTTTTACACATCCTAAGAAAATAAAACACATTTAAAATTGACCTACTGCCATCACATATTTACTTTTTAGCAATCCTTTTTCTCCAGAAGAAAAATGGAAAGTTTGTTGGAAAGTTTTTCAACTACCTCTGGAGAGCTGACTGAACCTTCTCTTCAGGGAGTTGGAATGACTATCACAAAACTGTCAGCTTGCCCAGCTGAAGTGTGTGAATTCAACATTCACTGGAATTAGGAGCAGGTATCACTAGCTCTGCCTGGATTTAGTTTGGGGCTGTGGTTAGATGTTCACTACAGAAGGAGCAGTGTTACCATCCAATATTCCTGCCCTGGGGCTGCTTGTTGCAACCCCACAGCTCAGTCGGTGGAAAAGTTCATGTGACTGTTTACCATCTGCTCAGTGCAAAGTCAGCTGGCTTAATTTAAAGAGCCCTTATTGTCAGCCAGAGGCAAATGCTCCATGACTGTCTCTGCAGGGCTGTGCCAAAGTTACTGATATCAGGCTTGTAACTAGCCTGCAGTTATGTTTTTGACCTTCCCTTGAGACAAGGCCGAATATATTCCAAAGCTCTTTAAGTGATGCTAACAAAGATAAAAACTAAACTCTCCTGTATGAGCCTACCCAACAGCAGAATGCAGTTCTGGGTTACCTGGCTTGAGGCAAAATTCTAGCCCTCCATTCCCAAACAACACAGCGCCCGCAGAATTTTTAAGCATCCAGACACCTGAACAGGTAAATACTGCAGTGAGAAATCCAATGAGCTGCTACTACAACTTCAATTGCTAGATCACTGTAGTTGAGGAAGTTTTCTTCCCAACAGATGTTGCTTAATTACCAGTGTGTTATCGTGCTGTAAAGCAATTCATTCATGCTCATTTAAGAAGTTCTTTCAAATACATACCATAAAACAAAATTAAAGGCAGCTGAACTCAGAACTAGCTTGGTATCAGCGCAAGACTAATTTTGCAAAGTGGCTGTTCCACATCTAATTACAAAAATCAATAAGAAAACTGGCATGCACTAGAAAAGAACAGCTGCTCAATCCTGCACACTGTAATGTGATTATTTGTGAAGCATTCAAAAGGCATAGATCTAATCCAGAGTCACCTGGCTAAAACAGCCATATTAGATCTTAAAACCTGTCAGTCAGTGGAAGTACCATTCTTGCAGAAAAGGAAACCAACTTCACATTGCAAACTGTGCCTGATGAGGATCCTTTTGAGCATCCTTTTGTCTTGAGGAATTACTGGTATACAATTCCTTCATTTTGTGATGCTTCTATACTGTGTATTTGCACCAATATTTCTGCCATGGTATAAAAGGAGTTTTACCCTACCATACTGTCACTTCTCTACCACCTCTGTGTCACAGGTTGTCTGTACAAAAAACCAGCCAAATGTGTCATTAATTTCTCCCTCCATGAGCCTCAGCAAAGGAGCTGGGTATGGAATTGGTTTTCACGTCCTCTAACTTTTTTTTAATCACATCAGGACGTTTTTACTCAAAACTTATGACAGAACTATCATCTTGATAGAAGAAAAATTCCAGATGTTTCATTCAGACATCTCTGATATCTTATGTTTTAATTTACAGACACTAAAATTACAGTGAAATTAGAACTGGCATAAAACTAAGCTTAGAAAATGTAACCTTTGATCATATGCCTTTTCCCCCCCATTTTCTCCTGGGAAAATTTGTCAAATTGACTTATCTCACAAATACTCATGTTTTTGAAAAACTTTCTTGCTACGAGAAATAAATTTAGTGTACAAACTCTACCCAGTTCTACTTATCATGAAAACCAGGAATCAAGAGTGAAAACAATCAGCCAGAAAACTAAACCAGATGAGAACCAACTAACTTCAGTGCTAGGTAATTCTTTGACTTCAGACTTTACACAGGTAACAGTAAAGTAAGAACGAATAAATTCCTGAGCTTGTTACAGCACTGCCGTTGTTTAAGAAATTCCTGCACTTGGCAACTTACCTTTGTTGGATTTTGGTAGTTCACATGAGCCGCTTCCAATCTTTCGCTTTTTCCTCGAAACAGATGAATTTTTCCTGTCAAAGGTAATAGGACTGTATTGAGGGAGGCTGTTGAATTTCTTTGCAAATTCTTCTTCCAATTTTGCTAAGCTAAATGGGAAACAAAACCATTCAAATTAAATGTAACTCTTTCTGGAGAAAAACAATATGTTGTTTAAGAGCATGTCTGTGTATACACACACACCCTTCTACACAGAAAGAGGGGAAAATCAGGTAAGTGCACACACTATAAACACCAAACCAGTATATATTAATCCAACTTTGGAATGACAATGTACATTTCTGCTTCTGCATTTGGAACACTACAAATTGATTACCTTAGTAGCATATGTTAAAATCAGAGAAAAAAAAAATCAATGTCATACTGGTGACATTTAGCTCTGTTTGCTGCACAGATTTGTATAAGAGATTTGTCTGTTCTGTGAGGGGAATGAACAAAGACAGTAAAACCAATAAATAAACCAATAAAATAACTTCACATACAAGTTCTTACACCAGAATGAAAACAGCATTTCAAACCAGAAGAAGAATGTCAAACTAATCAGTCTTCTGTGGATATTCTGAAACATGAAGCTTTGGGGGGGAATTAGTTTTGTATTTGTTCTGGGTATTTAGATTTTCTCCCCTCACATTTCATTTGCTGTGAGATGAAAAATGCCAACTAGCTTATGCTTTCATGAAAGCCAACATGCCTCATACTGCAGCCTAACCTAAATGACTGTCAGCATATTAACTACAACTCAAGAAATCCACAGACAAGGTATGATTGTTCCTAATAGCCAGAAGAAAACAAAGCACTTAAAAGAGGATGGTACAGCATTTCCAGCTGTAATGACTACACTGGCTTGCATAAGCACTCTGTTCCTGCAAATTTTTGCATCCAGGCAGAAGTAGAAATTGTGTTTTAGTAAAAGACAAGCACACAGTTAGACAGGTTATAAATAGCACTGTCAATTATAGGGGAACAATGACATCTTCCACTTGTTTTTAATTCTCCTTGCTATGAAAAACCTCAACTTGACAGAAGGTGGCATGACTGTTGGAAGGATGGCCCTTATACACTTGGAAGTATCACAAGAAACATGGTACTTCTCTATGCTTTCTGAAGCAGCACTTCAAACAAATTGCATTCTGAAAGCTTTGGTACACAGAAAGATATCTCATTTTTTTCTCTGTAATTATTACTTCTCTCAGGAAACCATTTTCCATCTTAAAATACAGCCTTGGCTCTTTGCAGACCAGGGGCATGGTGGGATATGTTTGTTTGTGTACACGTTTTATTTTGGTTTTAAATCACAAAGGCCTCTGACATCAGTAATGCTTGGTACTGCTACCTTTTTCTCTTCCACACGGAAGTTCCTTGACAACCACAAAACCATCAGATTTTCTGCTCTGACTCAGCTCCTCTCCCACTGTCTGTTCTCACCTGCCTCAGCTCCTGCCCCGAGGGCATGTGAGGGGCTGCAGCTCTAATTGGGAAGGCCAAACCTCATTTGACAGTGGATGAGCTGCCATCCTGGCTAGTAATTTATACCTTGTGTGACATGCAGGCAACGGGGAGTGCTGCTATCTCTAGGTCAGTGATTAATTATTTAAAGAAATAAAAAATAATCCACACTGTCATAAATTTTAAGAGCCTTTTAGAAGCCTGGTTAGACACGTGTAGCTGAGCTGAGGTGCTCATGCTGCACAGCCTAGTTCTGCCAGGAGACAAAGGCAGGTAAAGCCCTGCTTGGCAAAGGAGTGGGCTGTAAGTGGGGAAAGCACATCTGACCCAGACCATCAGGGAAGTGTGGGAAGCTACTGATGGGGAAGGTAAAAGCACACAGGGAAAATGATGTCACTCTTAAGGGGTGAGGACCCTTTCACCAACATCATGTACAAAACAAGGCTGAAATGTGATGCTGAAGGGAGCAGAGGGAGTTAAGTGGAGCAGGTAGAGGTAAAACCAGGTCTTCAAGTAGCCAGAAGATCAGGTAAAGAAATGAAAAGGGATACGGGATACCTTCTCCAGCACTTATGCTTCACAAAGTCTTAATTCTGCCTTTACAGAGTTCACTAAATAATATTAATTAATGACGCAACTGAATAAAGATGAGAGATTGGAAAATATGTATTTTCTCATCCAGCTAGCTAATGAGGGTAGTGTTGATGGAATGATTTAGACAATTTTCCTAGGTACTCTTTGAATAAATAATTTACAACTACTTTTTTTATGCTACAAGATGTGATCTGTTTTCCCACCATTATGTGGGAAAAGTTTGCTATCTTTCAACTTAAAATATTTCCAAAACTTATACAAAGCTCTAACAATACAAAGTGTTCCATTTTTTCTTAACTAACTTTTCTTGACTATTCCAATAAACAAGACATGGGGATTCCCACTGATTTAGTATCTTTGCTGAAAGTGAGCTGCAGTTAGATGTCCCATAAACTATGTTGTGAAAAGGATACTGCAAACCTGCAAAACCAAACATATTATAATTTTAAGTATGAAATATGGAAAAACTCCCCCTTTTAAATACATTTTCCTACCTGCAAAAATTTCCAAGTATGAATGGCTACCCAGATTTAACTACTGTGCCTGCAACTAAATAAATCTGTAATACTCTGACAAAAAACATTACTTGTATACTAGAAAAGTAATTCTGTGCAGCCTTGCTAAATTTTAATGCATCTATACTCATTGTTTTTGAGATATATTTAATTTTCATAATGGTGGACATAAACAGTTAAAATATCTTTTCTCTAGAATAGAAAAATGACACATTTATCATTATTATTTGCCAATATAAGAACATTGTTTACTATTCCTCTATAAGCAATCTCTCCAAGTGGAGAAAGAGATCTATTCTTTCTCGTCTAATCTGGTTTATGATGATTAAACACCTACACAAAACTTTAGATAGTGCTTGCAAAGCACTACATTACTTACTTCTGAAAATGTAAGTAACCATCTTCACTACTTTTTGAGCACGTAAATACTGTGTGGTTTGTTTAGAACTGAACAAATAACACCATTCAAATTTACTCACAGTGGTGTAAACCAGGAAAGCTCTCAAAGGAATTACTTTGCTAAATAAACGACAGGTATTTAGAGCATGACTCAGTCCGACAGGGCTTTTCATTTTTGGAATTGTGATTATTTGTGTGTTAGATGCAGGTCGCTTAGCTGCAGTGAGGAGGACTCTTAAATTATTAGGCTGACCTAATTAAAACATCAAACAGTGTTAAGACACAACTTACCCAAAAACAAACTCTTCCTTTGGCTTAGTCTTTTTCAGTTTTTTGTTCCCACTTGTTCCACTTGGGGAAAAGGCCCAGATTTCTTCATTCCAGCATCCTTCATGATCTGAGGAGTTACCTTTTCCTGAGCTTCTTTTTCCTGTGATGAAGGCAGAAAATTGTTTCTCATCTTTAGAAAATGTTCCGAAACAAAGTAGTCTCAGAAGAAAGGTGCGTACCCAGTCAGTACAGCAACTTATGAAGCCTGACCCTCTTTAAGACAGTTACAAAACATTTTTCATTTTAAACTAGGCAATGATGATATTGACAACTATTCTGCATCCCCCGTCCTGTCTTTTCCTGGACTATCTCAAAAGTCAGGATCTCTTAAGGTATAAAGAAGAAAGTGATGAAGAGATATACAGTAATAAGCTTCCCTAAATTACAAACATCTTTTTTCTTTTCTAAGTGTTTTAATTACATATATAAATCCACCAGTTGGAAAAATACAGTTCCAGACATTTCACTGAAAGCTTCCAGATATTATCTCAAATTTTTCCTTCCACAAGATAAAGGGTTCTCACTTACTGCCTACAGCAAAACTAACAACCAAAGCAAAACCAGAACACATTTGCTTTTTGTAGGATTGAGAACTATGCTCACAACCACAAGAGCTGTTTATATAGAAAATAGGTAATTGTTTGGAGTTACGTACATCACAAGTCCTGCACACATCTATGAGCAGGCTGAGAAATTAAACAACAAAGCCTTCAGTCAAGAAGTTAAAACTCAGATCATGAAAGATGAAAATAGAGCAGTTAGGAGTTTGTGAGGTAAGCAGGAACACACATTGCAGGACTTCAAAAGACCTGCCCTGGAACATGGGAGTCCAGCCACTCCACCTGTCCCTAGCATCTCAGGTGGCTAGACACAACATTCCCACTGCACACCGCTCAAACTCCAGCTTAAACATGGATTGTTGCTTTTCCTCCCACTCCAGGCGGGCTTTTGCAGTTCATGCTGTAAACAAAACACTCAAAGCCACCCACCTCTGTCCACATTAGCGCGCAGAGATGTGAGCATGCCCTCTGACACCAGAGTTTTATAAAGAGCACCTTTGCAAGATCTCTCAGATTTCCTGGAGCCACAGGTTTCTATCTTTTTAACACAGTCACTGTCCTCAGTTTTGACCTGTTCTGGTAAGCTTTGGGGTACCACCTCCTCTGTTGGGGTCAGTGGTTCCACTTTAATGTTATCAGAAGCCTCACATGGTACTTCCTTGCTGGCTTCAATACTAAGGAAATCGGGAGGCTTGGATTCTTTGGTGGTCTCCCTTGGTTTCTCCTTTGATGTTTTCTTTTCTTTTGATTTCACTTTTTTCTTTGGTGATTTTGTATCCAACATGCTTCCCTTCACATTTGAGACAGGGCGGTTTTTTTTGCGGGGTGTATCTGCAAGTCTCTCAGCACCCCAGTCCCCCTTGGCCACGGCTTCAATTGTGTACATCACACTTTCAATGTCTGACTCAGAGGACTGCCTCTTTTTAGAAGATTTTTTAGGGGTGGATTTTTCATTTGTGTGCCGGTCCAACTTATTTTTTTTCTTTTTCTTCTTTATCTTTTCTGGCTTTAGCCCAAGGATGGTGATGTCACTCATGAAAAGCTCTGGAGAACGGCACATGTGATCCTTTGTGTTGTCCTTTCTCTCAAAAGGACTGTTTTCCATTGCAAGACTAGTAAAATCTCTGCATTTTGCAGTTTCTGATTCCTCAGCTTTTGTTTCATCTGGGTTTTGCATTTTTTCTATCTCTGATTGTTCTACTTTTCCAATACTGGAGTCTTTTACTGTTGTTTTCTCCAGTTCTACTTCCATGTCCTCTGAAACTTCCCCATCCTCATCTTCCAGTGCTTCCACTTTTGTTTTCCCAGCTTCTTTCATTTTTACTCCTTCTGAAGCAAGGCACATCTAAAATAAGTTTAAAAACAGTCCCATGAAATAAACATAAATTGTTGACATTACTTACTTACTAACAGGAGCATTTAACAGGGAATCTCTCTGGCATTTTAGTTTAGGAAAGCAAATTGTGCTACAGGACAGTACTGAAAAACAGGCTGAAGACATGCTGAAACTGATGCAATGGGATGAGGGCTAAGTGCTAGAAAAAGGCTGGTAAGTTCATTGCTCTAACAGAAAAAGACTCCAACTGATCTCACTGGTGTTTCCTATAAGGCTCTTTATATCATCTGGAAACCCACTGCTAGATAGATTTTCAGAATATCTGAAATGCAACAGAACAGAGTTATCTCTGACTATGCCACAGACAATCTACTTGGAATTTTACATCCATTCCCCCTTCAACTTTCAAATGTCCCTAACACAATTCCCTTCTCTGTTTTAAAGGAGGGAAGAAAAAATGCTTACTGAATCTCCCTAACTGAAATTATTTTCTTTTACTTGAATGTAAGAAATAATTTGGAATGTAGTACAAAAGCCTTCCAAATCTTTCTTCTCGTGTCACAGACTTATTTTGCAAACTTATTTTGCAAAGAACTGCAAAGCAGCAGTGGTTGCCATGGTTATCTCCTCCTGGAGATAACACTAATGGAAACCAAAATCCTTATACTATCTGAGGAACATTGATATTCAGAAAAAGAGCTGTCAGAAGGTCCTCAAGCTGCCATGTTCCTGCAGCATTGACTTAGCAGATCCTCTCTGTTTTGGATCTCCTGTAAGCTCTGTGGACACACCTTCAGAAGGTAGTCCTTCATGGCACCAACCAACTGCCCTTGGGAAGACATGCTTTGTTCTTACTGTGCTCTCTCAAAGCCCCCAAGCTGAATTCCCAGCGGAGTTTTGTTTTTAGAACAAATGTCAACCAGTCACCTGGAGCAAAACCAGATGGAAGAGGCTTGCTTTGAACCAGACATCAGAAGATTCCTGCAGCTCAGCCCACAGGCCATGTGGTCAGTATGGATGTACCTCCCCGAGACACCTGGGTTCTTGTTAGGTCCATTTTAGATTTCTAAAATTGGCAAGGCTTTTCTTCCTTGCAAACTAAAAAAAATCTCTCAAAGCAATTTATGTAAGAACGTAACACCAACGATTGGGATTTTTTTGTAGTACGTTTCCAAAATTCTTGCTGCACAAGGTAGAAACTATTGATCTGGTTCAGGACAAGCCAGGCTGAGCACTGTAAAGCACCAGAGCTTGGGCAACACACAGGATCTACTGGGAAGCAGGTTAGACTAGGCAAAGGAGAACTCCACAACTGTGCTGACGTGTGTTCTTGGTACAAAGGTACTTCTGTGACTTTTTTACTACACTGCAGTGTTAAGCACAGCCTGTGATTTTCAAAAGCTAAAGCTCAATATTTAAGATGGAGCTCACTGGACTAAGAATATTTTGTCAATTCAACATACATCCCATAGCCAATGAACTTTTTCCTTTTATATATTTGCTTCTTCTGCAATAGCCAGTAGTGCAGAGCTATAGGTGTGGCTACAAAAAGTGACTTCTGTCTTGTCAGAAAAGACAGAAGGAACTTATAATTAAACAATCTTGAAGACTGAGAAAGCTTAAAAAAGTGTTTAGAAACAAAAACTGCAAAATTTCAATACAGTGCCATTGGTTTTAAGTGCTCCCAGAAGGAAGATCTGCTGAGAGCATCACAGCACAACTTCTATAGAAGTTATTGACCTGTTAGTTCAGATGAAAAATAAAATGAGCATGAAAAGCAAAAATAAATGAAAGCAGCTCATGACCATTAACATGAAATGTAATGGCAATGCCTGAATTTGATAACACAGTCATCCTGTCCTCTCTCTCATCTATTTGCGTCCCTCAGCTAAACCCTAAAACCTCAAAGCCTAAACTAAGAAACAGAATCAAGTTCAAATGCAATCAAGTCCCTTTGCCACCAAGAACTGGTGGTACTTCTCAGCTGTATCAGACTCTTAGAAAGCTCTACGTTGATGGCTAATCTGGGGAAATCTTGGCTTGTGGCATCTGA
The DNA here is from genome assembly GCA_013397555.1 of Urocynchramus pylzowi. Taxonomy (NCBI): domain Eukaryota; kingdom Metazoa; phylum Chordata; class Aves; order Passeriformes; family Fringillidae; genus Urocynchramus; species Urocynchramus pylzowi. The sequence goes on along the minus strand of VZRH01000079.1, from coordinate 160,591 downwards.
GCCATGATAATTTATGGTTCTATAAGCAGCAGAGCAATTATAACTGTATCACTGTTCTGCCTTGCAGACTTTGGCAATCAATAGCTTTAACTTCTCCACCCCACTGCACCTGGGGCAATTAGTCACCAGTGGTTTAGTATTACCTCTGCCAGCTGAAATAATGCTGATGTTCCACACTGTTTCGTTAAATCAGAAGGCCCTGAATGGGATGTACTTGAAGAAATCTATGGAAAGAAAAATCAACACAAATAAAACATTCTTTGATCGCTACCAATTCTTTTATGTTTATGACATAGCTTTTCAACGGATTGTTTCCCCTCTTCCCAAAATTCATTCATAATATTATATACTAAAAAAAAGGAGTGTAGACCTGTACATGCTGGTATAAATAAAAGCCCACTCCAACACTGCTCTGGTGGATAACGCCACTGTATGCTAAATGATACTTGCAGATTTGGGTTTTTTCTTTTCAGGACTCCCTTTGAGGAACAGGATGAACTGAAACACATGCTCTCTCACAAAGGAGATGACAGACTCCAGCATTTAAGCAACAATCTACACCAGCATGCAATCCAGCTGGTGGTGTTTTTAAAGGCTTAGCAGGACACTGGATTCAAAAATTTTTAATTCTTTCATTTCATTATCATAGGTTAAGGAGGCTATTTCTTTCAGGTTACGGTATTGCCTTTTGGTGCCCTATACGACTTATATAAAAGAGATGCTCTGAACCCAAAGTTAAGTAGAAGCCCTCAAGCCTTTGGTAATCTTTAGTACTCCTCAGAATAAAGGGAGGCTGTCATTCAAGCATGTAGCTGATTATCCTCCAGAATCTTTTCCCTGTATCAGGCAATGATCCTCTTCAGTACTTTAGAGTGTTTTGTATCAATTTTGAGCTAGGTGCAATGAAATGATCTTTTTCTAAACAAATGTGAAGTATCAGGATTGGCCATTAGTATGAAAAAAATGTTATATTTTTAAGGATGTATCTCATCATCTCTGATCAGGCTTGTGGGTTTCTTATACCTCCTTCTTTAGGCTGCGTAAGAAAGTGAAGTTATAAGGGACTGGGGAACCAAAGTATTTGCACCCTTTTGTCTCTCCCTGTCCCTACAAACTCAGCTTTCATTGCTCTCAACCAACATGGGCCTACAGTCGATCACAGAATTTTGCCTGTCACTGCCATAAAGGAAATAAACAAAAAACAACACTCTCTCCTGGAAGGTGCAGCTCTTCAGGCCACCTCCCAAGCTTTGACCATCAGAGCTCAAGCCTCTACATGCTGCTGACAGCCAGGTGGTGTCAGTGCTGTGCAGTGGCCTCTTTGCCTTGGTGAGGTGATGCTCCACTCCTGCACTGCCTCCCTTCACTCTCTCTGCATTAAAGGCTAAAGACAGAGCAGGGGACTCTGCAGAGCTGAACAGCACCCGCCACCCAGGCTTCAGAATGCAGAATGGCTCCAACCCTTTGTAGAAACTTAGAAATCCTCAGAAGTTTTAGAAAATAATTAAAACCCCTTCTGCACTTTATTTTAATCACCATCTGTGAAATATTGTGAAATATCAAAAAAGAAGGGATAGGGAAGAGGGGGAAAAAAAAGAAGATAAAATTATTTAATCTACATAGCAAAGAGAGCAGAGCAGTGTGGTATGCTGAAGAAGACAGGCTCCCACGCACCAGACACCTGCCATGCCAGCAGCATGGAAACAGTAGTCTAGTCCCCTCCAGTGCACAGCTTCTGCAATTTGGAGTTACAGCAGCATAGCACAGCTGTCTGCCAAATCCACTTGCAAACCTAAGACACCCTCGAGGTGATTATGAACATGGTTTATTTGGGATGCTCCAAACCAGGGACGGAACTATCTGAAAACTTAAGCTGAATCTCTCACATATCATTTATTCAACTATGATCCAACATTAGATATCTCCAAAACTGGGGAAAAAAAGAAGAAAAAAAAATCAATGGCACTGATGTCCTACATGAGCTAGAGACATGGAGGATGTGCCTAGCACCTCTACTGTGTTTTGCCCTGTTTGAATCAGAGCCTTTAACGTCCATTTTGTGTATTAAATTAGGCTTGCAGGAGTCCATCTGAGCAATCACTGAGAGATCACGGAAACCTGTCCAACACACAACATCATGCTACCAGACTTAGCTTCACTTTTTCTGCCACCTGCAGTATAAACTGTGCACTCCTGCAGACAAGCACCTGTCCTTCTACTAAATTAGGGTTTTACAAGCTTCATAGTCACATCCCAGCTTCTAATGCTGACTTCTAAAAGTCAGGCTGCACTCAGCAATAAGCCTTACTCCAGAACAGCACTACTCAGCCTGCTGTTGTCCTGTTAGAGGCCATGTTAGAAACTTCTGGTGTCCTTGAGTAAATACTACCAGCCCTTTTGCTGTCCCAGAGCTGCAACAGCCAAATACCCTTATGGATCACTGATCACAGTTAGGTGTAATCACCCTTGCATAGGTACTGCTGGCAATAGAGCAAATAGCCACAAACTCTGCCACTGCCAGAGACTGCCTGTACAGTAAGGCAGATTTTCTTCCACTCATGTAAGTTCCTATAAAGCCACAATCTTGCAAGACTATCCACAGAAAAGACATGAAATACTTTCATTTCAATGCTTCCAACCTCTACCTTTTTCCTGAGAGGGACTGATCTCACCAGTAAGAATATAGGGCTGGCTGCAACTAGACAGGATCGAGAGAACCATTTTCCTTACTGAAAAAGAATATGAATTTGAAATAAAAACCTAAAACACAACAACAAAAAAAGTGTACAAATGTTGGAACCCAGGACATCTCTCTGACAGTCCTGGATGATCCGAGTCCCAGCCAGGGGGTTTTGAAGCCCTGGCAGGTGGGTCGGAGACCCTGGCATGCAGCCAAAGACCCTGTGGTTTTGAGTTTGACCCATGGAACAAATTGCCACCTTTGTATGAGGAATTGGAAGTCACAAGAGTTTAAACAGCATAGTAGTAGTAGTTGTAGGGTGAAAAAGGAAATTTTAGGATTTTGTACATGGGGGTTTAAGGTTCTAAGATGGAGGAATTAGGGCGTGCCCTGTCCTCCTTCTTTCTTCTTCCTAACATCCATCTTTCTAGGTGGTGTTGGCATTCTTAGATTGGTTCAGAGTAGAAAGTCACTGTCTAACATAGGCGATAGGGATTGGAACATAACTGTAAATATCGAATACGTAGTTTATAGTATAAAAGATAGCACCAGCCCCCTTGGGAGGGCAGTGTGCCTCGGACTGACCTGCTGAACAGACCTCGGCAGCTCAGACAGAAAATGTTTTTAGATAAGAAATAATAAACAGCCTTGAGACCGACAGGCGAAGTCTTCTGACTCCTCCTTCGACAGCTGGGTTGGGAAAAAAGACTTTTTACCACACCTCGGGGTCATCTTGACCAGAGGAGATCCCGAGACACAAGTAATGTGCTAGCATACTCCCTTATCTGACTGGAATACAGCATGTATCTTCATCTTGCAATCATCACAAAGAATAGCATCTGCACATCAAACCTCAAAGATTTTTGAGTGAATCATCCATATCAAAGAGAAGACCTCTACAATGTTATATTTAAGACTCACAGAGAATTTCTAGGACTTTGAGAAAACCTGACCCAGCATTCTTGATTACTGCTGACAGCTGCCAATTTCAGAATTTAATACACTGCATCAACTTCCAACTCTTCATACAGATTCCTGATGACCTCAAAGTCTGCTTTTCTTTTCCTATTCTCAGTCCCCAATTAAGCAATGCACCTTCCAATCATTACAATTAAAGCTTTATTTTTTTTTAATCCTGGTATCCAGCTCCTCATTAATAATATTGTTATCTCCTGTCTTTGCTGCTCTCTTGAGCATTGTTTTTATTACCGTTATAAAACTAACTTTTCTAAAAAGAAGTGTAACTTTCTGTGCTGTCTCTAAGAAAATAAGCACATTCACAAGTGTCTAAAAGACTAGGTTCCTGGGACCATAGCCACTGCCTACTTCTCTTGGTACATCATTATTTACTAGTCTGTGTTTCAAAACACCAAATTTGATACTAGAGCAAACCTTAAGCAATTAATTCTTTTTTTGTGGAAAAGTTACACACATCCTCCCCTTCTGACGCTACTGGGTATAACTTTACCTCTGCCAACTGGAAGAGTGCCGACTTCCCACAGTGCTTTACTGGCTCAGGACTTGGCAACTGGGAAGTATTTGATGAGATCTAGGTTACAAATGAACAGAGGAGAAAATATTTCAGTGGCACACAGGAAAGACAGAAAGGGAGGGAAACAAAGAATGGAAAATAAGAGATTAGTTAAATCAGTTAACTATAGTCCTTTCTTGCAAAAGACCCTACTTCAGACAGGCAACCCCACCCAAGAAACACTTAGCAGATACATAGAAAACAGGAGAATACAGGCAAATACCACATTCCTTCCATAGATTATGCTCATGGATACTTTATGTTTGTACTGTCCACAGCTAATATTCTGTCATGTTGTGTGTTTCATGGCTGTTTTATGTGACCAAGTAAACAAATCATACCTGTTGCTTAAAAATATGCACTATTAGTTGTTAAGGTTAAATAAAATTCTCCCAGAAGGTCTGGGCAGTATTTCCCATTACTTATACATAGAAGAGGACCATCTGTCCTCACAGGCATTTCTTGTTTCACTTTCTTTAGTTATGAAAAAGGAAATGAGATCTATGTCTGGAGATCAAATCTAGCCTTCCAAAGAGCTGTTGGTGTGCCAGCAGCTCTGATAAGTAAATAGCTACCGTTACCACTTCAGGAAATTGCTTTTACAGCCAAATTTTTCAGACCTACTTTCTAGTAAAGCATTATGAATTCAGAAATAAAAAAATTATTATTTCTGATATGCGACCTTTTTTGACATGGCATTACATGGCAGTATTTGACGCAGAAGCCTTTAAAAGCCTTGGGACAAAATCATCAGTGTTTCTGTGGTATCTCCCTCACCACAAAAATCACACTTAGGATCATGATTATGCAGGTAGTGACAGGACAAGGGCAATGGCTTTAAGCTGAAAGAGGGCAGGTTAACAACAGATGTTATGAAAAATTCTTAACTCAGAGGGTGCTGAAGCACTGGAACAGGTGGCACAGAAAGGCTGGTGTTCAGGGCCAGGCTGGATGTGGCATTGAGAAACCTCATTGAGTGGAAGGTGTCCTTGCATGCGGCAGGGGGGTTGGAACAAGATGAACTTTAAGGTCCCTTCCAATTCAAACCATCCTATGGTTCTATGATCGTCTAGATGCAAAAATTATCATGCTTGCCTTTCTCCTTGTAATTAATTCTTTCTTTTGAACTAGGTTATTTGAATAATTAATCTTTCAATTACTTGTCAAAGAATTTATTATTACACTCCCCACCACATCCTCCTCCACCAAAATCCAGGACATCCATTTCACTTAAAGCTATTTAAATACAGTGAATAATACTCAAATATGCATTAATAGTAATTTTTAATATTAAACTGAAATATTTCAACATCCTAATTTTGCTGTGAGACAGTTCAGTGAACCTGCTCGGGACCCCACTTGACAAAGTGATCTTGAACACTGCACTTCAACTTTTTATCTTTCTATTTTAACAAATGCTCATCTCAATGATTTTTTTTCCGCATAACATGAATGGCAGAAAAAGGACAGAACAACACCCACACACACTGAATTGTAACTTGAGAACATACAGGCATATCTTGCCTTCTGATACAGAAAGTGAGGGCAGAGTGAAGAAATTTTGACAAGACAATAGGTGTTCCTAGCAAAATGTGAGATCTTTATAGTACTAAAAGAAAGAGAGGAAGCAGACACTTCATATCAGAAAAAAAACCCCCAACCTTTAAAGAGCTAAGAAAACAAACAGCAAGTGACACAAGCATGTAACTCATTCTGATGAAGTTACTGGCCAAACACCAGAAGGAAAAGAATGGCTGATCAATCAGCTCTCAGTGAGATTACAGGTCCCAGTCCCTGTCTTAAGAACATCTCCCAGACTTAATAAGAATAATGAGAACCTCCAGTACTACAACCACAAACAGCCCTTTACTTACGTAGAGGTTTAACTGGAAGATCATTAGGATCAAGTCACTATCTTTTATTACAATACAGGTGGGATTTTAGCTATTATATTACATTTCAGTTTGCAAAAGAAGCATGGAACTACTTGTTCATCTTCCTCCTAGAACAGGCATTTCATTCCAACACAAACATTTAATAATTTCAGTATGTGGGCAAACAGCAAATACATTTGTCTTTACCTGGGAAGATTACAGCTTTACATAAGGGAAAGCTGGAATAGAAAACACTCACTAGTTTTTACACTCCAAATTTCAAGGTATTTTGACCAAAAGTTTTGGATTCAAACTTCCTGTTCTGCACAGAAATAAACAGAGAGCAAATCTTCTCTAAGTGAGTGTGTGAGAATGCATCTTGTACAAAATCATCCTGAGTCATGCTTTTTTTCTTAAATAAAAGTAACATGCTGGACTAGCAAAAAAAAAGAAATCCACCTTGTTGCATACTGCATGTGACTGTTTTGTTGTTGGGGTTTTTCTAATTTTTTAATTAAATCACTTAAAGAAAAAATTTAGAAAAGCTGCTGAAAGCAAAGAGTTTGGTAGTTGTGGATTCGTTTTATTTTTAAGATGGTTGAACTAGCAATTATTTTGCTTCCATACCCCAGAAGCCTTTTCTTTAATAATGAGTAAGAGTTTAGGAAAGTAAACCCAAGAGGTACTCATCTTTCCTCTCAAGGAAGCAATCACCACCATCTGTTCACATTTGCCACACACAGATGCACTAAGACCAAGAGAGCAAGGGATCCATCTGCTCTGCTTCCCTCTCATGGCAAGGAAAGGGACAGCGACCAGCCCCTGTGAGCACACAGCCTGCAAACAGCCACTGCCCTAAGGAGCACGGCCCACTGCTCAGAAATCACAGCCTTTCCATAAAGGTTCAAATGAGATAGGACAAAAGTAGGGCCAACTACTTGCAAGGTCAGAAGCATGAGAAAGCCAAAAGCCTAACTTGACAACAATCCAAACTTCAAAAGCTCTTATGAGGATGTCACATCATCTTTGAAGACCTCAAAGGCACTTGCCTGTGCACCCACAGGACTGAAATAAGTCTTGCTCCCAGGATTTTCATCTGTTGTGTCAAGTGACTGGGCAGGCCTTATTAGGCATATCCTGAACAGCTTTAATTGACAACTGTAACACTTGGGCTAGACAACCAGATGAAAGACTAACTGAGGCAGTAAAGACAAAAAGAATCCCATGCTACTCTACACATAATGAGCTGTTTCTGAGTGACAGGGCACTTGTACTCCTGGGGTAAAGGTGTCTGTTTTAAATGACAAACCTACTCAATGGGATCGTTGTCTTCACAAAGAGGCACTCTTACTCACCCTGCTGCAAGGGCGGAGAAGAGAAAGGCAACATATGAGGAACACCCAGCCAGAACCAAAACTGAGCTGGGATGGCTGCCAGAAGTCTCCAGGCACATCAGACCAGAGCACACTTCACATTTCTTCACAGGTCTACTTGGCTACTGGTTAAATAACTACTTTCTCTCCTTCTCTTTTTTCTTTTGTAGCACTGTACATTGCTGACAGCAGCCCACTGCAAATTGCTTGCCATAATTTAGTTCACTAAATGCAGTAATGCGTTCATATAGACAAGATGCAGTAAGAAGTGGCACAGTAAGGAACAGGACTTTTGCCAAATTTCACAAAAGCAGCCTTTGCAAGTGAAAGCCCTTATAGCTGAAAGAGCACAAGCAGCTTTAATAGCAGGGGAGAAAGCTTAAAGAGGTTCTGTAACATGCTCAATACTTTCCCCAGGATCAACCTAAATTAAATCATCAGGCTACAAGCTTAGAAAAATGCCATTTCTCTACTGCTATAGATAAAAAATGATGTTCATCACTGTCATTAAGGTTTCACAGGAAGAATGGCTAACAAGGTGGGTTTTAAATTTTTTTTTCTCTTTTCCAGATTTCTGTCTCCTATTTCCAGCCACAGAACAAAACTAACCTCTCCAGACTCCACACACATTTAAATATTTTTACAAGAAAAAGAGATTAACCCTGACTCTGAAACTGTCCTCAGTAAATCCTAATTAACCTTCTAAGCACTTCTTCTACCTAACATTTGATGATTCATATGTGCACTCCAATGTGCCAGAGGAGCTCACTCAGCATAGTGGAATGCAACTCAATGCACTGTCACATCCTTATGACAATTTTCAAGTTTGTCATTTTGTTTGTTCAATTAGGAGAGAAAATGATTTTAGGTTCTGTGAAATTCTGAGAGTATGGCTAAGCCAGGTTTTATGTGACAATTTCAGAATGTTGTACTAAACACAATACATACTCTGTTCAACTCTGCAGATACCCAGAATGACTGAGATTTTTGCACCTAAGTTAGCAGATTCACTTGCAGTATTATTCCAGTATTTTGCAATAGAATTAACAAGAAATGTTCTCCAGTTTGTATCTTTTAACTTGGTTTAGAAGGCTGGCTTCAGCACATAGTTTCGCCCTGCTCAATTCTACTGATTTCTCAAAAGACCTTTTCAAATTGACTTTTAACTTTCAAAAATGTGGTACATATGAAAACAACTTCATGGTTAGATATTAACTCTATTGTATCTTTTATATGGGTGTTTGTAGCCAGGTATTTTCTGGCACCTGAATCAGTAAATTGATTTGTCTTCCTTGGCCCTCCTAAGAAAAACACCAAGGCCCATTACAGCCAAGCTAATAAAAGACAGTAGACAATTAGCTCAACATTTCACAGAAGGAAGTGTGTGACACACAAAATAACAATCAGGGTTATCTTTTAATCCCTTTATGCTCCTCTGCAATAGCACCAGCTCCAATCCCAGCCTTTTCAGACACACACAAAATGCACCTGTGGCTTAAATGATTCTGCAAAGCAGTATCAGACTCCCCCAAATGGGCAAGAAGAGTAAACGTGTGGAAAGTCAATTCACAGAGGCACATTCAACACATGGGAGAAGAAATTCTTAAAAGCAGCATTTCACAAACTCCAAATCGTCAATATGCAGAGGAAGGAGGAAAGGCTACGTACTTGTGGGAAACTGATAGGCTTGATAAGTCACCACCTAACGATTCTGTTAAATATCCTTGTGGCTGCTGTGATAAGCTTCCTTTGACCTGCAAGGATTCTCCAAATGATTCCTGCCTCTAGGGCAATCACCATTCTGCCCTGCTGCAGCCTCTTCCACAGGCTGTGCAGTGTCGTTTCAGAATGTCTTTTAACTGCTGTTTTCCTAGATGTAAATTAAAAGGCCATTTGGATAGTAAGTCTGCAGTGATCCTTGGGTATGGAAGGCGAGGTAATGTTCACAAGCCCAGTATCTCTCAGCTGGTAGAACTGGCCAACATCTCATCCAGCCACTGGTTATTCACCCCATGGTTTTCTTAACACAATACTGTCAGGAAGATATACATCTCCTGATGGGAATCTCCTATAAGACAGGGTGCTTAGCCATTCAGTGGCAACTCTTACCGGTTCCTTGCTTCCTCCCATCCTCCCCCACCACATTCAGCTATTGTACCTCAGCAAACTGAAACAATGCAGACTCCTCCGTTTGTTTTACTGCCCCCAGGACTCCAGGCTGTGACGTGTTGGAAGAGATCTGTCAGGAAAACAATTATGCTTGTATTACCTAACTCTTCAGTTTCAGTATCACGCTTCAACATGCTAAATTTATAACCTGTCATAAAAAGATTCCTGGTACTCCAGAGTATGCAAACGAGTCCCAACACTCCCTTGGAACAAACAGTATCTGCTTTCCAGGAAACACACAAACAAGTGATCTGTGAAATGGTAATCCTGACTTATTTTTCAGAAGGAAAATCCTTCCTAGGATCTAGAAAATAAGCTTTTTTTGAAGGGCTTTTATTTGCCTACTGATATGTCAAAGAAGGGTTAGTAACAAATACTTAGCACTGTATTGTATTTCACAGTTCAGTGGAAGACCTGAGACTGCAGAATGGTGGTGATGACAGAGCACAAATTGGTACTTAGCACAGAAGGTAAGCCTGGACAGGAACACAACGTATGCAGGTATTTTGAGATACCAGATCTATCCCACATGCTAAGGTAACTGCATTTCATACTGTTTAACTTGTGTCAATTAGTTTTATTGCAAATGACACCTCTGAATAATGTTAGACTTCACTACAAGTACCAATTATTTTGCCACTGACACATATACCTAGCGTGCACTGGTTAGGTGCAATCTCTCTACAGGATGCTTAACATCCTTGAAAAATAAGACTAGCTAATTTGCATTTCTAATTACTGATCATCAGTAGGCTACTTCTAAACCACATGTTTTAGCAGTGCAGGTGAGCTTGTTTCCTGGCACCCACTAAAAATTTTCTTCAATGGATAAGGAAAAGCCAGAGGTCAGAAACCCATAGCAAGGGCATATCTGGCAGCACACAATTCCTGCCTACTACCACATGTGTCTGGCACTTCCCTCCTTCAGCACTGTAAAATGAACTGAAACAATTAGGTGAACTGGTATTTGTCTTACTCTTTAAAAGATTCAGCAGTGAAATTCAATATAAGACATTGCTCTACTGACAGTATAAGCACACAGAAGAATCTCAGAAGTATGGGAAGATAGATGTTGAATCATTACCACAGAAGTGTCACAAATTATACTGGAATTAACCAATTCCAAGAAGCCTCTAAGTATTGCTTTTCATTGCTGGCACACCAGGCATTTCCTCTTCCCAACAAGAAAAGCCAGCAGGCTGTTTAAGAGTCTAATTACAGGTTATCTACTTCACTCTGGCCATTATCTTTAATCAGAAATAAAGGATCAGTGGTCCAATTTATTTCTAATACATTTGAAAGATCCAGATCTTAAGCTGGAATTTAAGGGCTTGTGCATTGATGTTAAAATATCCAACTGAAAAAGAAGTCCCATTTCCTGTGTGCTAGGATTACAATGTATCTGCTCCTGAAGTGATGATTTTTTAGGGAGGCGTATGAAGAGGAACAAGGCAATGGGGTAATAAAAACACACAAGTCAGATTCACAGCTGGTGTGAATACAGGTAATAAAAAGCCCTCACTACGACAAAATTTCTTTCTGTATACATGTACTTAAAAACTACCCAGTGTCTTGTAAAATCAGTACCTATACAATGAAATATTTCTGTGTCATGTATTATGACTATTTCAAAAGTTGGAACAATACCAAGAAACAAGTGATGCTTGCAGAGGGCTAGAGTTCCTTGCAATCTCATTTTTGTCATGTTATTTATATCTATGAAGCCCATTAAGACTTGGATGAAACTCCTTTCTTCAAAGAAAAAGAGAAACAACATGCACACCACAGCTGAACTTCTAGCAATAACTGAATTATGTTGACAAAAATATTGTACATTGCAAAATTAAAACACACTTGCATAGAGCTGTTTGGTGGCTCAAGAAGAAAATTTTAGAACTAAAATGATTTTTGATCGAACTGATGACTACAACATCCACACTAGATTAGAAACATCCAAATGTAACATCCAAATACATATCAAAACCTTAGTTAATAAGGCTCTAGTTTAAAACTAAGTGCAGGAATGACATATCTCCAAATTACAGCTTAAACCACAGCTCCATTATTGCACTTGGGTTTCCACCATGGTCCTAAACACACTCTCTTGCACTTCAAGCCTTACCAACCTGATAAACGATTCAACAGCATAAACCCAAAAATGAGAGAACAAATAAAAGCATCAATTTTAGTTAAAGACATTTGATTTTTCTTTCAGCTGGACATCAGATGCTTCTTAAAAGGATGCACTTAGGAAAAAACCCCTTTTTAAAGAAACTCACCTCTGCAAATTGAAACAGTGATGACTTCTGACAGGCTTCTGTAGAATTAGATGTATCAGACTGGCAAGTACTGGAGGAAACCTGAAAAAAGGAGAATGCAGGGTAAGACCTCAAAGGTGCTTCCCCCCAAGCTAAAAACAACAGTGAGCAAAATAAACCATTTAAGAGAAAAAGGACAAGCTAATGTTCCACAGTCCTGGAAAGATTAAATCATATTTACAGATGAAAACATAGTTTAGCGCCCATTTTAATGCATTTGAAAACTGTCTTAGTAAAGAAGACCACAAAAATACCAGGCTTTTCTTCTCCTTTTATGATTCTGAACTTGTCAGAATAGTTTTATACAACAGAATACTCAATGGATAATACTGGACTACACACATAACTATTTTGTACTGGTGATACTATCAACACTGCTATACCTGTAATTTAAGTAATTTTTACCTTCTAAGTAATCCTAAGATTACTTAGAAGGTAAAAAGACATTTTGAATACACAGTTGATTACAGGAATACTAATTAGAAAAATAATCTCCAATCATAACAGCATGAAAATAAGTAGATAACGGTAGCACAAGCCTAAAATTTCTCAAATAATGTACCTAAACATACATTCTAGGGGTGCTTTTGAGAAGCAGTGCAAGAAAGTCATTATATCTGAAAACAAAATACAAAGAAATTACTGTTCAAAACCAAAAGCTTTATTATTTGAATTAACACACATCTTAGCCATGGTATTCTTATTAGCTATAAATGTGTTAATCAAGCATTATTCTCTAAAGGAATTCTATCAAATATGATACATTCATTAAGTGTCACATTTGAGTGTAAAAGATTTACATGTGTAACTGCTAGGAGAATGAAGTACAAAATAAGGTATGTAACATAGCTTGTAAGAAACAGAAAAAAAGGAAGGAGGCTTTGTAAGATTTTATAAAATGTAACAGGATAGAAATTTCTGCCTTAACAACTTTTTTTCCCCTCAAAATTTCAATTTATTTAACAGATTAAAAAATAAATATGGGCCTTTTTCTTATTTATTACCTAAACAAGTAAAGCAACAGCTTTTATTGGTGAAAGCACATGAGATTTAGCTACTGATTGCACCTGTTGTTAGTAAGCACAAAGCCCCACAGCACGTGCAGCTTGCCCTGTTGCTGTTTGTCTGAGATCCTGAAGCACTGCAATAGCAACAGCAGCATTTGCTTTCAGGAATCTGCTACCCATGCTCCCCTGGAAACACTAAATCCAAGTGTAGCAACCCAGAGGATAAGGGAAAATTCACCAACCTGACAATTTGCTTACATATATAATCAAACTTGTTTCTTCCCTGCCATAAAACCAAGCAGCAACAGTGACTCCTGTGATCTGTATTTCCACTGTATTTATTAAACACTGAGCAGGATGTTTTATCAGTGTACTATGGGAGTACAGCAACCCAAAGAGCCACAAAGAATATATTTCTAATGTCTATCTTCTGCCTTTTTAGTAGGTTGTGCTACTGTTTTCACTCATGTAATGTTTATTACTGACTTTTATAATGTTTCTGTACAGTCTAAGATGCCTGTGCCTCAACAGCAGTCTGGACTAACAACAGAAAAGTATCTGGCTGCTTTTGAGACTCTGAAGGTCTGAGACTCTGCAGAGGTGCAAATATGTAAGGTTGCTGCTTGCATGGCTGACCACTCATGTGGTTATTTTAGGCCACTGCACTGGTGGGATTTTTAAAGGAATAACCAAATTTTGAACTTGTTTCCCGTATTTTCTGCGATTCAACCAGCTGCCTTATACTGCTTAGCTCTGAGTTTGGAGCCATTGAGCCATGGACCCCAGGAACACTGTGCTGGAGTGGTAGTGCCCTTCCAAGAGGGGCTATCCAGGCTCAGCCCCCACAACACAGGTGCTGTCAGACACTTCAGATGACCTTTCTTGCTGCCTTGGAGGCCACGTGCTAGGGGCTGGGCACAGCTTGTACACCTGGTGGTCCAAGAACCACTTACTGTGGGAGGTGTGGAGCCCAGTTTTCTACGGTTTTGAGTGTAGAGGACAGATTGCTGGTGCTCAGTAACTCAGTGGAGGTTTTATGGTTGTACCACTATGCTTTTCCTATCAATCCCTGCTACTCCTTAAAACGTTAATGCTGCTGCTTTTACTTGGCAGAGCACTAATAAGAGCTTGTTTCTTTTATTCTGCTGCTCCCCAAACATTCTTGACCTGTTTGAAACTTACTTATTATCTCCAGGACTTCTACTATTTGCCAGGCTGAACCTGATCAAAGCGTTAAAATAATTATCCGAAGGAACAGATGCACAGATAGTGCCATTTTGTACGTCTCAATTCCTGCTCTAATAAAATGTCCCCAACATCCTATTTCTTCTCCTGTATCTTCTTCCAAGCCTTCCCTTGAGCTGCACTGAGGGATTATTCACTTCTGATTCACACTTTGCACAGACCTTGCATCACATGTAATATAGCCTTTTGCTCTCAAAAAGAAGGAAGGCCTTCCTTTCCCTGCAGGTTACCATAAGCCGCTTTGAAACGATCACACCGAACAAGGGTGGAGGAAATCCTGGGCCAGCCGCACCCTGACCGCTGCGAGGCGTCAGCGCCGATCGACAGGCAGGCTTTGGGGCCGCTCCGGATTTCGGGACTCCTGCGCGGTAACCTACAGAGAGCCCACTAGGTGCTGCTGTAAGGCAAGGAAAGGGCCCGACGGACGGGTACGGGAGATGTGCGCGGAGGCCAACGGGCAAGCAAGGAGCGCGGCTCACCCCGCTTCAGCCTTGCTGCCAGTAACCCGCGGCGAGGACCAGGCTTTGCCTGGCACAACCACAGCAGCTGGAGATGATCCGTCCGGCATCTCTGCTCAGGTGTTCAGTAAAATATGTTCACACACCACTGTCTTGTGTAGATGGAAGCATCCAAAATGCAGGGGGAAACTCACTGCATATCCATGTCCTTTGCCTGTAAGATCTGCAGCTTCTCTCGCCCATCTGCTTAGTAACTCCAGCTGCTGCCTAGAAATCAATCACCTACCAACACTGAATTCTGTATTCCTTTATCTGTTATCTCTCTAGTCTATCACAAAAATTTGGAAACTGGGAACATACTGGCAACATACAGAGACTGCAACTGAAGCCTCAAAACAATTTTGTAAACATCACTGTTGTGCCTCTTCCCATCCTCCTGCGGGCTGGTCACTTGGTTACCTGAAATCTGGGCTTCTGACAACTTGACGATTAAACACCTCACTTGAAAAACCCCTATCCATTCACTTAGCATACAGTTGCCAGGACATCAGCAGGTGTTGAATACTATTCATTGGATTAGCAGACCTCTAAGATCAATGCCCTTCATACTCTCTCAGGTGCTGAGCAAAACTGTGCCAGTGCTGCCCTTCCCTCCGTTAACAACTTTAAAATTGTAGGAGTATGTAAGACCTATGCTTACAAGGCCACCCAAGGCTGCATAGTCATACATATGCACAGCAATAAATATGCAAGTTGACAGCTAATCCTGTGTCTGGCAGATCCCCAGTTTAAGAACCATATAAGTGTATATGTATCTTAAGTGTATACACACACTTTCATGATAATTTAGAGTACATGTTATAATTTATAGCATTCTTTAAAATATGACACTGTGTCTGTCCTTTCTTTAAAAACAGAAATGCCAAGGCTTTAGATGTACAATGTGTATCATGTATGCATGAGCATATAAAAACAATATATACATTCTCCATAATAAAGCAACTTATGAACCTCTTTCACTAACCATACCTCTGTAGTACACCATATTCTCTCCCAGTGGATAACAACTCTAATACAACACAACTGATTCCTCCCCTTCACTCAAGAGCAAAGCAGCTTTCCAGCTCTACAATGAATTCTTGAGCTGCTTTCTGAGTTTGCCATACCACGTCCTAGCATGTTCTGCTAACCTCCCAGATGCTGGTTTATGTGTGAGATCATAAGCATGAAAATCCAACCATAGATTCTCCTAAAGGCATGCGAAGATGACCATCTTACATCTCCTCTGTCTACAAGCTTGAGGGTGGGAAGACAGAAGAGCTCTTCAGTTATTCAAGTCTAAATAGATTTAGGATCATTATTGCATTTGAGAAACACATGCCTAATAATTATTTGCTCTGTATCTATTCACCACTGAAACATAAGAAAATAAAGGACAAGTGGAAGACACACCAGGGCTGCCACACAGCCTGAAGAAACTGATAAAGTCTCTCAGCACCTGGACACACAGCTGGAGACTTCACTCCTGCAAACACACAATGAGGAGGACTGAATTTTGTTCATTTGGGTCTCTTAAAGAATACCAATCACCCCAATTGATCTGGAGAAGGTATTTTACAAAGGGGACCCTCAAAAACAATCAGATGTGCTGTTTCCTGGGAGAGTGCTCTGTCCCTTAAACACTTGTCAGATAGGGCAGGACAATTAAAATACGGTAACTAATTAGTATGTATGGGATAAATTATGGCCCATCACGATTCTAACAATCCCCGAACTAGTTCTGTCTGGGCTGTATTTATGACAACTATTTTGCTCTAAATTTTTGGCAAAAGCAAATTACACAGCTTGCTTCTTTGATGTGGAGAGCCAGGTTTCAAAAGAAGACTACAGGCCCAGAAGAGTAGAGCATAGTTTATACATCAAGTGAGTATTTCATCACGAGTCGTATTGCACGCTTCTATCAGGAAAGCCAGGATTTATTAAGGCACATGGGGAAGTGTGTCTTTTGCTCAAAATAAGAAAGTTCTGATTAAAAGAACTTTCATGCACTAAAACAATCACACAACATGCTTTTTGATTTGACGCTAAATCTATATGTGGATTGTATTCCTATACTGCCATCTGAAATCATACTACTGAGGCTCTTGTAGAATCAAGACACTGCAGCTCTCAAGGTCATAGCAAAGACCTTGTTTAAAGGAATTGCAGCATCAGTGACTACAATATACCTTCCCTCACATTTAAACATAACAGCATAGTAAAAGCAGCTTCTATGCTCCAAACTGAGAGATTACAACTTTGAAAGGGACAGTATAATTTTAGCACAAAATATTGCATTTTTACTTCTCTGTCAACTTGGCTTGAATGCTTCTTGTTTTTCATGCTGCAGCACAGAAGGCCAGTACCCACACAGCACAAAACTTCTATGGCTAAAACTGGTATGCAAAGCATTAAGGAGTCCTGGCAGTACAGGAGCAATACATCTCAAATACAGATTAAGTTAATTATTCCTTTTCCTCCCAATAAAACCAACAACAACAAAAGAGAGCTCTTTCCTAGAGCTTGAGATTTATGGCAGTGACTACTTACTATACCCAACAAAGAAGCCACCTTTTGAACAACTTTCAAAGTTGGCCTAAAAACCACATGATATCAGCAACCAGTCTAAAGAAAGACCAGAGATCTCTGCACTACTGGAGATATGCACAAACACTTACTAGACTCCTTTGTAAAAGCACGTTTGTGATGGAAACTGAACTACAAACTTCTTTGTAGACATAAGGATTTAGTGAATAGGAGCAGACTGCAATACTTCAATTACCTGTTAGCACTTGCAGAGTTTCAGAATGTACATACAATGATGCTAACTTTGTAGGAAATTATTTGTTTATTAATCTGTTATGCCAAGGCCACAGTTGTGTCAGGCATTGCACAAGCATATAGAATCCTTGCCCAGAAAAGCTTGCAAACCACCTGTTTGTTAACACAGTTGCATTTCAACCCTTTTACCTCTGACAATGTCTCTTCATACAGCAGGTTTGACTGGTGTGCTCAAGTATCAGCAGAGTTAATACTGAACTATGCTCAACCTACATTCACAGCTGGGATACAAGACACACATTTCATTCCCAGCTGAGGTTACCTGAGATGTGTCTAACTAACTTTCATTCTCACTGGTCAAATATTCCTCTTACAAGCTTTGTAAACTGAGAGCTCATGGTAAGGGAGAGATGAGAGTTCCTTACCTCTTGTGCAGTAAGTGCATGTTCCCCTGCTAGAAGCAGCATACTCAGGCCTCCCATTTGTGTAGGATCTGTTAAAATAGTAAAACAAAGTCTTAAGTTGATTCATTTGTTTGTTTAGAAAACCTACCACTTGCACCACTAAAGCCCCAGAAGACTATTCGTCACAGACACTCTCAGCAAGCTGCCATAAAAGGCAGTTCAAGAGAATCACAAATAACCATTTCTGTACCCTCTGGGAAGGCTTTCAAAGCTGTTTGAAGGATTTAATTGGATTTGTGTGCTTAACACCCCACTGCATGGATTTACAATTCTACTGCCAAAGGTTTTATGTACTACAGAGATGAATATCTTTAAAACAGCAACTGTAATGATCTCACACAGAAATATACACAAAGATGCTCTAATAATGCACAGGTTTATAAGTCAGTGGATGTTCCTACCAAGGGAGCAGTTCCTTCCCTGGTGACTGAACAAATAAAAAGATGGAACAAAACAACATGAACAACCTCTGAAGCAAAATTTCTATTTTAATTTGTCTATAATTTAGAGCTGTATTTAGTGGTGAAAAGTGCCAGCCTGACAGTTCTGAAGCATGAAGCCAGAACAGCATAAGACTGGCCAGGCAAGCTGTCTGCCTACTTGCTGCCCTGCCAATACGATACATAATTGAGGAATGTAAGATGGAGATATAAATGTTCTTTCTCCAAGTATTTGATACTGACAGCTTTTTCCCTCTAGCCTTCCTGCACCTCAGGAGCTCAGAAAATGACAAGAAGTGAAAGCAATAAACTCTGACACTGCATTACTCATGGAATAGCTTTTCCACTCAGAATAGTGGTTGCTCTTCATCACTACGAAGACTAATTGTCTGATTTTGGGAGAATGCCTTGGGAGCAATGCAGGCGCCTGATTTAACAGTGTCACGTAGAGACAGGGAGACAGACAGTGGCCAAATGTCTCATACAACAGCCACAATGTGAGTGGAATTTTTTTGTCTTTTCAGCTGACGTGGGCCAAACCTGTACCTGTAAACCTCCAAACATTTTAGGGCTACAGATGATCACAGTCCAGTTCATGGGATGACTCATCAATGCTGTTTAATTCAATAGCACAGATGCTGCCTGAAGTTTTCCTGCACACAGCATCTTTCACTGACATTCCCAAGGTAAGTTTTTTCAATAGTCTTTTAGAAGGGCATTAAATACAAACAGAGGAAAACAATGTAAATAAACCAAGCTCATTCACTACCTCATGGATAGAAGAGTGGCATATTATTAAACAGTATTAAATGGGCATCCTAAATAGCATCTAGCTTCAAACTCAATATTCAACTGGAATTAACCTTTTCCTTCACCATAATAAACACATAGAACGCACGTGTTCAGAGGTTTTCGGTTTTTTTTGAAGAAGTTTGCCTTTTTAAATAGAAAAGGAAAAAAAGAATCTCACTTCTATGAAGAGACAAGGCAGTATCAGAAGTGTAGTAACTAGTAACATCTAGTAACAGGAAAAGACACAGAAAATGTGAAGGGCCAGAAAGTATCTAAACACAATTCATAAGTGAAGTGATCCTGTCAACAATAGCACTTTTTGCCATCCAAGGAGTTGATCAGAAACCATTCAGTCCTTCAAACAAGAGGACATCAGAGCAATTAGGAAATGAAAAGTGAACATATGTCTTGAAAGACAATGCCTGAGCAGGCAGTTAATTCTGAGCAAGGAGAGACTGGAAGAGAACTCCAGGCCCTCCATAGACTTACTGAGCCCCACATTAAACTGTAAGGCCTTGGTGGCTGCTTTCTACTTTCTTTACTCCCTTTGGAAGATGTTTGCAGGATTCAAATCTTCTAAGCATCAAGGGCGTTCTTCCAGGTTTCAGCTTAAATATACTCAAAGCCAGGTAGTACATGTTTTCTAGTACTCACATTTCGAAGATTAGTAACCATTTCCCTAAATGGTATCTCCCTTTTCTGCATTTATGGGACTTTTCCTACTCTTCTTCCACTTGTTTTCCTGGTCTAAACAATTCAAGATCTCCCGATGCCATCGAGCACATCCATCTCCTGTCATTTCAGCAATTCCTGTAGTGCTCCTCTTCAGCCATCCCAGGTGCAGTTCATCTTTCTGGTATATGGATGACCAGCAGTGCAACCACATCAGATGAGTAGGTTCCTGAGTTCCTGAAAACACTTTGCCTGACCAACTGCAGTATAGCACTTTCTCATGCCTGCATCACCCTGATGACTCCCAGCTGCTCTTTTGTGCTTTATTTTTGTTACCTTTTGGTCCTTCTCCCCCTCCCAAGCTTTGGGCATCTCAAGAACACCTAGTTTATAACTGCAAAATTCTTGCCCCTCTTCTAAATATCTTCTTGGTAGTTTTGGCTTTCTGCCTTTCAATTAAGTAGCTAATCATAAGAGAACAAAGATGGAAGTGTTGTTTAGTGTTTTTCTCCCAAGTAAGCAATTACCTAAACTGTTTATTTAAATATAAAAATTAGGAGGAAGGAAAAAATAACAGATGAATTGGAAATAAAAGTTTAATGTGACGCTTCAACACTTATTCTGCAGCTGTAGCAGAAGGCTGGTGCATAGATGTCTACTCATGATAAAAACAAAAATCCTTCCATCAAGGTTTCCAATTACAAAATAACTTCACCTAAAGGAAGACAGAATGTACATATCTAAACACTGCCATATGCTTATAGTGCCTCCTCAGCACAATAATGTTTCTCTTCTGGCACTAGGAGCTTACTGGGATGAAGAAGAATTTTAAGGGGTATTTTACAGAATTTATTCTTAAATCAACAGTACTGGGAAAACAGCACACACATTTGACTTGCAGAATGGCAGGCAATTCGTGACTTTCTCAACAGCTTTTAATATTGATGAAACTTAAAACCATCTCTCTCTTTGGGAATGACATACTTTGTTAGTATTGGGCTGGTTACAGACTCAGCAGGCTGCCTTGTTCATCATAGCCATTTCTCCGTCAGAGGAAACAACAAATTGAGAAAGCACTAAGCAGGAAGAAGGCCAGCAGGAACCAGCTTCAACCAACTTTACCTGGGTGCATAATTGAGCTTCTTTATAAAAAACAGAAACTGCGTTTCTATAGGGATATAGCCTACTCTACAAGTGTCTTTCTTTCAGCCTCTGCCTCACTAAAAAGCATTTTGGCATGGCTGGTTTTCTTCTGAAGCAAAAAGATGCAAGTACTGGGAATCTCACACATTTGTATGGCAAAGCCTTGGCAAACAGCAGTGTTCTTTGCCCTACACCCTACACAGGTGAGCCATATCATGAGAAAAACTTGCTCAATTACAGCTTCCAGGCTGGATGATCAAGGACACCACTAGTGGGTCTGAAGATCAGAAGCCCAATGCCAGAAGCCCAATACCAGAAGCCCAATGCCACACCTCAGCTTTTTGACATAATGGTAGGTCAGCATAACGGACTTAAATGTGGCATGGTTACTCTTGTAAAGCCAAAAAAAAAGGATAGAAACAGCCTGTGTGGGACTTTGAAAAACAAAGTAAGATCTTACTCTCTACATATTAGATGTTCCAAAGTAAAATGTCATACAAAAAAAGCAATCAAGACATGATTAGCCATGACCAACAAAAACAATGAAAGAGATTTCCTGGCATGATTCTAAACTCATATAAACCCTGTCCTGAGGAAGTTACCTGCCTTGAAGACACAAGTGAATCAGTGGCATTTCAAAGGTAAAAGTGTTTTTGAGATGGTTTAGCTACATTTCAGTTCATCAGCTAGTATACAGCCTGGATTTTAAAGAGATTGTACTGGGTAGAAGAGTGAAGAGTTGAATTGCACTATCATGTGAAGTCAAGCAGAGAGGAGCACAATAAACATATTTAGCATGAACTGGTATATAGTTGACAAAGCAGTAATCCATTTGGCATGGCACACTTGTCATGATGTGGATGCTGTCAGAAGCTGTCTTTATTTTATAAGGTATTCTTATACCCAAGATATTGCCAGCCTTCACTGGCATGAGGACTGGAACAAGATCCTTATGAATTACTATGCTCATTGACTCAGCCCGCAGGAAAAAAACCCCAAACTATCACAGGTAGCACTAAAGGACTTTCTTCAGATATAAATGGCTCTATAGATAGAACAGTGGATTAGTTTCTAATTAATTTTTAATTTCTCTGTCCCTGCTCTGACAGGTGTTGATTCAAGATTTCTGTGCTCAAAAATGAGACATTAGGATAGCCCAGCAGGACCATTGGGGGATGGATGAGAGGTAGATTAAGGCTTGTTACTTGTTCTTTGTGTTAAGTCAATAAATATTTAAGGAGCATAGAAATGACTCCTCTAAAAGCAAAAGCAGAATGGTCTGAAGGGGCTTGTGATTTTTGGAACTGGATTTTTTTTCCCATATGCCAGAACTATGCAGCATGAAACACTTATTTTGATCATATTTCACAGTTCCTTAAGAGCCAGAAGAAATTTCATTACAGGCATTTTCATACCACTATATTAAGATATACATGCTTCTTTATCCCTTTTCATTCTTTTAAACTTGTTCCATAAAACCATTTTCTACTCTCCAGCTCACAACCTTACTAAGCAGGTTAAGTCCTATCTGCTACACACCTGTCATAAACCAAGTAGGATATGACAAAGTTTCTAATTTTATAACTACTGATGCATCTGAAACTTTTAACAAGAAAAAATTTAAAAAAAAATTAAAAAAAAGAAAAGGGAAAAATGAATGACAGGGAATTTTTTCTATTTACCTTGACTACTAGCTCCTTAAGCTGCCAGTATTTAACATTAATGTCCCTGTATTTCAAGGTCATGATTACAACAGTTCTGCTATTTATGGATATCAGTGAGAGATTATCTGCTTTTCACCAGTTCAGGCCTTCCACCTATACTTCTTCACGTATTTCTTTTTTATCTCCAAATGTTTAGAAGTTTAGAATTTGCTCCTCCAAGATATAATGGGCAAAAGAGCACATTTAAGTGAAATTAAATTATGCTTCTCTTGATGAAAATACAAAAATGTTATTCCCACTAGTACATTAATCTACAAGATTAGCATATCCAACTTGAGATACCCATAAATTATTTTTGCAAATAGCAAATTACTTAAAAGAGTACAGCATTCTATGACAGAGAAACAACACACACAACCAGCACTTTCCTTTTTGATCAGAGAATGGAAGTCTCCAGCAGATAAACTGGAATCAAAAAATCAATCAAATGTGGGACCTAGAGGGGGTAAGAGTTAGGATGCCTCATATCTGGACTTGACTCTTCAAAATAAATCACGCACTATGGAAAATTTTAGAAAACTGTTACACAGAGGTTTAACTACAGTTTTGGTAACTTAATCTGGGACACTACAGTACCATGTGTAGTAAAGAAAACAGGTATTCCAATTCAGTTTCAATACCACATCCCCAGAGCTACAGCTGAATACCATGGATGGAAATCTCACCTGCCATCCCAAAGTTAAGCTGTGGCATTTCTTCACTTTTGGTTACTTTCCTTGGGCTTGGTAAGTCTTTTGCAGAGTCTGATGCAATGGCCCATAGCTTCTTCCTGTTCGTAACACTGGATGCCTGGGTTTTCACAGGTTTGTTGGTTGTGGGGCACCACTTGTACCCTGGGTTTGCTTTCATAAATGCATCCTTGTACTAGAAAAGAAAACAAATTATCAGTCATGACATTTTACACTATACAGGGCAACCAGAGCACACTGCATGTAAGAGGATTGAATACAGTAACTAATCCTTAAATATCTTGATATTTTAACATAGTTTAATCACATGTTTAGAGACCAACCACCAACACAATCTGCTAAGAAGAAATATTAAGCTAAGGAGAGTTGTATCAAAAAAACGTGGGTTTTCTCTTTCCTCTCCTGAGGGTCTATTACCCAGAGCAGGCTGAAGTTCTGATCTTGTAAACTGCTCCCCAGTGCTTGTATGCTCATGCTCTGAGAAACAGATACTTGAATTCTTTGCAGGTTTACTTTCTAGTTTGAATTAAATAAAAACACACATTTAGCAATAAATGCAGCATGCTGCCTTAACTTCCACTCATTCTTCTCTAATAGTTCTGTATTTTAGAATATTTGAGTATATGCTTTCCCAAACCAGGCACCTAAAACAAATTGCAACCAGTATAATGCCATATTCAGTATCTTGTGATACACCATGCCCGTGTTCCTTCCAAAATGTACCATGCTGTATGGCTGCATAAAACAAACTGTGACCATTTAAAACATTCTTTGGCCTTGAGCATCTCAGTTGTTTGCTGTGTTTTTGGTATGAAGCAGCAAAACAAAGGAAGCCAAACTACACATGGGCGGTGTGGGAAAGGGTCTGGATCCCACAGTTAGGGGAGTGGGGGAAAGTAGCAGGATCTATTTTATTCACAAAACAAAACACCAACATTTTCCAAGAATTTTACTGCCCGCATTAAACCAAGATTTTTGAATGTTAACTGTAACAGAAAGACTGCATTTCAGTATTTTACATGTGTTGCTATGCAAGGTTGAGAACTGGCAAATCAGAGGAACATGCCACACATTCCAGCTGCAGATGTTTGCCTAACAACTGATAGGGGTATACAGCACTTGCTGCCGTGGGCGCCTGCCCAGCCAGTACCAGTGCTCACCGCAGGGAGAAGGAACCCAATACCCCTTCACGACTGGGTAGCTCTCAGGGGCAGCACACGACCAAAAGAGTGGCTTTGTGCTTGGAAGCACATGGCAGGGCAAATGCAGGAAGTTTGCTCTGTGATTACACATTCCCACCCACACAGCTGCCATCAGTCCCAGTCACGGCACAGAGAAGCACCTATGTTTCATGCACATGCATGCACAGAAACACAGAGAGGAAAAAAATCCCTTGGTCATCAAATACAGAAATAGCACTGAAAGCCTTGTCCTCTGCTAGAGCCACTACAGTGTCTTCCCAGCTCAACAGTCTGTCATGTGGCAGGGTCACCATTGCACATGCACTGCTTTCTTTCATTTCTATCTTCACCTCTGAGCTGGCACTTGCTACCTCCAGACCGTAGCACAGATAAAAACGTTTCAGTTTACAAGAAACACACCACTGTGTGAACCCTGCTGTGGGAAGTCCTGTATTTATAGAAATGACTATAAATAATAAAAATCTGCAGGGATCACTGACCCACATACATGCTGTATTTTCTGAATAGGGTGTACGTATTAAATCTGCAAAGTAAGGACTGCGACACTGCTCACCTCACTCCTTTTCCCTTTCCCTCAGTTTGCTTTGGGAGCTCAGTACACCACAAAAATAGCCTGATGGAGGGAAGGGATAGGAAGGGGAGGGTAAGGGAAGAGGAGGAAAGGAAATACACGATGAAGCAGCTTTGCCTTCCATTGTTAAAGCCACAGCCCACTCACAAATCACGTTTCCAGCCTGCAGAGTGAAAAGCGCAGTCGCTAGCAATGAGCTACATAAGCTTTTCATATCAGCAATGCTGCTTTGAGTAATTGAATTATTCTATTGAGTAATCTGACAAGCCGACAGGCTGCCCATCAAATGAGAACTAGGACGCATGCCATTTGTGAGACGAGGCTGCAATAAGCTTTTAATCAGTTTTCAACAAGAGCAATTCAAGTGAGCTGGTCTATTAATGTCTTTTTTTTTTCTCTGCAAAGCCAAGAAGTGAACATTAACTGCAGTTTCCGAAGGCAAGGAAGCAAACTGAGGGAGGACAACTCATTGGAACTGTTCAGTTTCAACACATAAGATAAAAAACCAGAAAATTAAAGAAGTCAAACACTGGCCAAGAAGTACTTTATATAAATGCATACAGGGGCCTGATCTAAATCTTAAAAACCTTTTGGGTATTGACTTTTGTGACTACTACAACAGGGCCTAAAACAAACAGATAGGTTTTGCTTTCCGAGTCATGAGAAGATAACTTAAATGAGCAACACAGTAACAAGAAAAGGTCAAAGACAATAGTGTAATCTACTGCTTTCCTCCCTTTCACCAACTGTGCAGTAAAGCAATTTGACACAGCCAGTCTAAGCATATGTCTAAAATTGATTTTAAAAACCCCAAAACACAAGCAAACCAAACCAACCAAAGAAAACGACAAAAATACCTACCCAAACATAAGTACCTAACCTGGAATGCAAAGACACCACCTTGCTTTCCACAGCAAATGGCAGGGACAGCCCAGCAGGGTCATGTTCTGAAGTTTCAGGTAAGAAATAGAACAAGATGTGTTTGTGGAATTGGTTTGATGCCTTATTTCTGTTTTGTGAAAGCCTGGAGAATATTGTGTTATGCAGCAGGACCGGTGCCACTTCAGAACTGAGGTTAAAACCCCCCAAGTTGCTTTCATCACCAAATAAAAAAAGATTTGCTTCCTCTATTTGTGGTAGGAACAGGAGCTCAGAAGTGGATTTCAGCTACACCTCAGGCTAGCTGTTAGCACGTGTTTAATTTTACATGTATGCTCTTAAATGTCACATGAATCCCAGAGAACTAACATTAAAAAAAAATTCCCCAGAAAATACAGCACTCCATTTTTCACTTCTGAAGGATGCAGCGTTTGCATTACACAAGTTACAGTCCATACATCAGCCAGTGGACTTGCCAAACTCCATCCATCAAGCCAGGACATTTGTCCCCTCCTACCCTGAGGCAGCTGCCAAAGCAGTGGCACCACAAGGCCAGCAAGCTCCCAGTCTGGCTGACTGAGCCTGAGACACCACTGGCCAAGGACCAGCAGAGAAAAGCGTTCAGCTTGGCCACTGAATGGCAGCAGAATCACACAATCAGTGAGGCTGGAAAAGACCTCTGAGATCACTGAGCTCAGCCTACGGACCAACACACCTTGCCAACTACATACACCAGGGTACTCAGAGCCATGTCCAATCTTTCCTTAAGCACCTTCAGGGCTGGTGACTCCACCATCTTCTGGGGCAGTCCATTCCAATGTCTAATGACATTTATCAGGCTGCTCCCTACAGGAAACAATCCTGACTGCCTGGATCTTGCTGATGCAAAGACATATTTAAAAATGAAGGAAGCAAGGGAACAGGGCTTGAAAAGTAACAGTCTCACCAGATACTTTCTAAGGCAGTTGAACACTCCCAGGAAGTCCTGTAAGAGTTAACAGAACACCACCCTTATTACTGAAGTGAATAAAAATGCTGGTGCATATGAGTGGCCAGCCTAATTTCACTCAGTGACGGAAAATGCTAAAACCTACAGCAACACTTCTGGTTCCTTTTTGAGTATGTATGAACTACTGGGCTTATATCCTAGACAGTGAAACTTTCAAATTCAAACAGATCTAGGAAGTCTGCAGGATAGAAACAGACAGCCTACTCATAAAGTAACACCAGCAAAAGCAGACATCAAGCTCTACAGGTCTCCAGGGCAGTTGTTGCTACTAGAGACTATAAACCACAAGATGAAAAATAGAGGGAGTGTGCGGCTAGTTTTTCCAGATAATTAAGGCACCCCAAGGTGCAGACAGGTACACAATGGGATTTTCCACAGTGCCTGAATGAACTAGAGGAGACCTGATGAACCTCTCAATGGGAGTCAGGGAGAGATGTCCATCTACTAGGAAACTTCTCATAATTCCAGCCAGTAAAAAGTTTGGGTGCCTCACTATCTTCCAAAATGATACATCTTGCATACAGCTAGACACATGTAAGTAAATATACAAGTGCCTTTACGTGCATACAGGTGAGGTTAAGATCACTGTTAGTAGTAAGCAGGCAAGAAACTGAAAGCTTCTTACATGGCATGTGATCTAACCTAAATGATTTTGGGAGCTATAGCAACAAGTAGTAAAAAAACATTCTAGAGACTGTAGACGAGCAGGGACTGTAGCCACTGCAGAAGGGACCATTTCTGTAAGGCCAGACATGTATCTCTGCAGGAGTTGTTTGGATGCTCAGGGTATACAAGACACATTGTAGGGATAGCAGATATAATAGAGGGTTCCCTGAGAGATGTGTGTCCTGCCAGGACAGTGGCTACAGGCTGTGCAGTGAAACATGGAAGTCAAAGGACACTGAAAATCTACATTTAAGCAACAGAAGATTACACACTGTATTTTAAATATCAGTGAGCTTATATAGGTATTCCAACAGAAGACCATTGGTACGATGGTATTTTTATCGTCTTCAAAGACACTCACCTTGATTTTTAAATAAATTCTCTTTAGGAAAAAGCAAAAAGTACCAACAGGTGGTTCTCACTACAGTTGACATTAGCCTCTTTTTGACAGTCTCGGCAGTAAGCTTACCTACAGGTGAACCTGTGCAACCTGCTCTATATGAACCTGCTTGAGCAGTGGGTTAGACAAGACAATCTCCAGAGGCCCCTTCAAACCCCAACCATTCTGTGGTTCTGTGAAAAGCAAGTGTTACTATAAAATGACCGATCCACGCACACAGAATAGGCTTATTGGTGAAGAAGGCCCAAATGGATTCAACAGCACATTATAGTTGCTCATTATTGCTGTAACATACACTGTTTAAAGAATAAAAATTATATGCTATCTCTCCTCTAGTCCTCATTCTTAGAACTATTTATAATGATGTAAACCACTTAGATTTATTGTTCTGCTTTGACGTTGACTATTCAATTTGTTCTTCATGCCAAAAAAAAAAAAAATCACTACAAGAACAATGATTTCTATAACAATATGATTAATAGTTTCAGATCTGTCACTTCATACAGAAGTTCTGCAACTATTTTCCTTCTTAATGAACAAGTTTCCTTCATAAAGACAAAAGGCTAAGAAAAACAGTCGCGTTGGGTTTGTTTCTTCCAAAAATTATTTCTTTATTCTCATCATTCCTTTCTCTGCATCTGTACTGAATCTGCTAATTGCCCCTTCTCCAGAAGTTTAGAGAAATATCACTAATTCATAAGCAGGAATGCAGAATGAAACTGAAATGGTTGGACAAAGCTGAGATTCCAATGTTTCTATACTGTGCCACAGATGAGGAACTACAGAGGTTCTACAGACCCTGCTTAAGAAAGGACCTGCCATGCTAAACACTTTGTTTTCCTTGAGGACCTTTCCATGCTCACATGAGCTACTGAACAGACAGACCTGACAGCCTGTTAACAGTAGCAGACACCTTCAGATCCCAGGGCAGGCAGGGTAATAGTTTTCCCAACAATTTCACAGCTATCTGCACTTCCCACAGTGTGCTAGAATACTCAACAAAGGAGAGAAATGTTTTTCCTTCTCACTGGTGTTCCTTTATTTTTATTAAGATTGAATTCAAAGGTTACCCACAATCTATATCATACAGGTAGTCACAGGGATCTCTTTTGGGGTAAGGTTATCAGCCTAAGTAATTTGCTGTGTTTTTCTCACTCTACAATCAATAACCACAGCCTTCTTGGCAACAGCTTATCAAGAAAGCTATTTTTTAAAAAGGCTCATTTGAATTTTAAGTTGACATAAAGATACTTTGTGAAACACAGGGATAAATCTCCTTTCCTTGCTCCTGGTTAATGGACTCCTGATTAAGCACTGCTCTCTGATTTGGTATTGGGCTCACCAAATCTTGCTTCATCAGAAACTGGTTAATGGGGAATGTACTTCAAGGAACACTAGTAATTTTTTTTATTCATTAGCATCAAAGGTAAAAAGGGGCTATATTTCTTGACTGTGCCATTGGTTTGGTCCACCAGTAGTAGGACAGAGAATGAACAGCTAAGTATCACTAGTCAGCTGACACGGAATGTTAGTGTTTACAATGGCCACTATCCTTGTGTTAATGCTTGTACTGCAGAAATTATCAGGCCATACAATCACAAAGTGCATAGAATTATAGCAATGACTACCAGAACCAGGTTAGTTTGTGTACACAGACCAACTGCTTTCCATTCTGGTCCAAAGGATCAAGTGAATTACAGCAAGAACAGCAGCTGCTCTGGGCACCATAATCCCATGGTGAAGCTGAGGAACAGAGGGAAGAGAAAGATCCCACAGAAAACATTTAATACACAGAGAGAAAGAAGACAATACATAATGAACTCCCTTTACATCCACCATTCAGACAGAACATACCTCCTTGGCCATGTCAGTGTATTTCTGTTTTTCTTTTGGATCTAGAACAGACCACCAATCTGCCAAGATCTTGGTTGCGCCACGATTATCGAGGCGGGGGTGTTCTTTCCGCACAAGAGAGCGGTGGCGTTTGCAGAACAAGAGAAACGCATTCATTGGTCGGCGAGCTCGCTGCTCTGAGGACTCGTCATCTTCAGTCTCATCAGCATCCTGCTCTAAACCATCAGGGCCAAGGAGCGGCACCTGGCAGAACCGAAAGGGAAGGGGCGTCAGCTCAGTTATCCGCGTTTTGCACAAAGACTGAGACTGTGTGCGCTGCATGGGACTGAGGGAGAGGCACATGGATGCACACAGCTGTCTCCAAAGGCCATCCATTCCATCTGGACAGTGCAAAGTTCTACATCAAACTTCCTCACCTGATGGTCCAAGGTTCACTCATGGTCTCTGCAAGGCTTAACACCGACTTCCAAGCAGAAAAATTTCTAAGCTGAGGACCATTCTCTACTAACTGTCCTAAAGGGGCTGGAGGGACAAGATCCTTCCTACTCTCCTTCTGACAACCTAGAAATTGTCTTAGTGGGATGAGGCAAACGGAGCTACCTCAACCTTGATTATTCGTGTTTGCAACTACAGAGCACACAGGAAGGAACAGGTAATATTTTGTTAGTTTGTCAGGTTTTTTTTCCATCTCCTGCTGGTCACTGCTCAGCCTGTGAGCAGCACAGCAGTGCAGCCACCCCAAAGCTGCCCAGCAGAGGCAGAGGGCAAATCTCAACAGAATACGCTGTCAAAATGTGCTCCCTCCATGAACAGGCCGGCATATCATTCCTACAAGGGACGAGCCACAGAACTTACTGCATGAGACAGAAAACCACCTCCTACCTAACTGCGACGCTGCTATTTTATACCATGTTGTGACAGGACCTGTAAGATCAACAGAAAGCACCATCAGAGAATCAAGCTCTTGCTTATCCTTGTCAAGGTCACCCCCTCTTATCAGTGTACGGCTCAAGGCAGTTTCCTCAGCACTGAGCTTTCCATTCCTGCCTTAGGAAGGCACTGAGGAGATACAGATATGAATGCCATCTACATGATGGAATCATCACATCTGTATAAAGTTCCCACTGCTTGCTACAGAGAATGAGTATAACTGGAAAAGTGTGAGGTGCCACACGGCATTAAAAAAGGGTAAGGTCAGCGTCATTGAACAATACCAAAATACCAAATGTCAAACCAAACACAGATTTTCTGCTGTGCACTCAGTACTCTGGAGGATAAGTTGAATTTCACATGCAAAGATAGTAAAAATTGTAGACAGCTTTTTCCTTTTTCCCTTTTAATCTTAGTAATTTTAATCTTTAACAAAGAAGAATGAAACCTTTTAGTTTGGTATGCTCTTCAGAGTCACTAGAAGAAGATACCAAGTGCAAGCCAACATCACGTCTAAAATAAGCAATTAAAAAAAAGAACATCAAAAACCCACTTTGAGCAATCAAGATTAGGATGTACAACACATTATTAAAACAAAACAGATAAAATCATTCCAGTCTACAAAAAATTGTCCACTATTTTAAAGGCATGATTAACAATTCACTTCCTCGTCTCACTACCTGCCTTTACAGCCTTATGGGCACTGCATCACATCACTTTTTATTGGCTCTGTTTCTTCACAGAAGAGAACAAGACCAAAAAAAAAACCCAGCTAGGGAGAATCCGATCCACTATTAACCATCTTGGGTCAAAGCATCCAATTAAATCTACCTTATCAATATCTTCCTCTTCCTCTTCCTCTTCTTCCTCTTCAGAGAAGTCAAGGAGTTTCTTGGCAAGCAGGGGATGCCACTGAAGACACTTCCTTTTTGGTCGCTTCCCAGTTCCTTCACCTTCTGTTGAGTGATCCTTATTCCTACTACTGCCTTTCATTACTGTGACCTGTCATGCAAAAATATTGATAAACTCACAACAAAATCTTACGCATAAATGACCATCAAACCAGTGGCAAATATGTGAGGCACCAATGCAAGACTCTTAGAATTTTCTGGCAAGATGTTAGAAAGAGATTTATTCCAATGATCAACATAAGCATGGATGTACTTTATCTGCAATCTTAACACTTCCACGTAATGCCTAGAGTAACTAGCAATACA
This sequence comes from Urocynchramus pylzowi, assembly GCA_013397555.1. Classification (NCBI taxonomy): domain Eukaryota; kingdom Metazoa; phylum Chordata; class Aves; order Passeriformes; family Fringillidae; genus Urocynchramus; species Urocynchramus pylzowi. The sequence continues at coordinate 128,464 of VZRH01000079.1, read as the reverse complement.
CAATTTAAGAGCATGAAGCTAGCATGAATGCCAGCTAATCCAGCGCTCAAATGTTACCCTGTCTGCAGGGTGGCAGAGAAGTCCTTCACTAGCCAGGTGAGTGAGAGAGTCCACAGCTCTCTCACACCTATATCCATTGCAGCTTTTCATATTTTGCCACTGCAAATGTCAATGTCAGGACATCCCTCTTTCTCAGTGCAACATATCACCAGCCACTCACCTGTTAATCATGCATTTATATACACCAATGTTGATACAGAGCCCCATGATACTACAAGCTAGGATTTGTCCAGTGCCATTAAAAGGTGTGATAGGGAAATCTGAGTCTCTAAGAGAAGTGAATTTTAATACACAAATCTGAAGCAAACAACCAGAGATATGCTGACATTTCCAAAGTACTGCACAGGAAACAAAAACTATGTCCTGAGCCAAGTGCACGCAGAAGACAAATCATATTTAGTTGTGTGTGTGTGTGTGTGTGTCTGTATCTAAAAAAAACCTCAGAACTACCTCTTAGTAAAAATACATGCTTAACCATCCAAAGTATCAGTTTAAGGGTTGACTTAAAGAGATGTGCTACCCAACTAAGGGACAAATTAATATATGTATATATATATTTAAATAAACAAATAAAACCAGCACATCACATCAAAGTACTGAAGTGCACAGCAAGTGCTGCTGGCACACAATCTGGTCCCTTGTAGCCTTCTGTTAGCATAGTGTAGTATCAGTGGCAATCCTGACAGGAGCATGGCTAGCTTTCCAAGAAAACAACACAAACATCAAAACAAACTAAACTTAAGGGTGGTTAGCCAGCTACATCTTTATAAAGCCAATAAATTTGATGTAGTCTCACAGGAGTTTCTCACCAGCAGGATAAAGCAGCTGCAGTAAGCTCTGGTCCCTAGGCAAAGCCAGAAGAAGCTGTATTGCTGACTCTCAGGAAAAGGGCGCGGAAAGAATCTAATCTTGTAACTGCAAGGTCGCAGTACATTTTAGGATGCTGCTTTCTGTAAGATGCCTGGTGCAACACTAATGTTTCAGTCTGCAGGGGCACATGAGAAAGCTGCCACACTTGCACTTAGACCAGCTGCCTGAGCCACTGTGCCACCTCCAGGGCAAATGCCCCACAAGAACCATCTTGCACAGCTCCAGCCACACTCCTACATTTAGTGAGCACTACTTCTGGTTTTGGATGATCTCTTCCAGGTGTTTCTCGCTGGTTAACTTGCTGGCATTTTGGCAATGTGCCCCTGCTAGCACCAGAGACATGCATAAGCAGCTGCTTCCCCTGCAGACTTGAAGAGTGCAGAAAGCTGAAGGACCTTCAGACACTGCTTGCTGGAGGAACAACTGAAGCCTGAAAGAAGGAGGCTCACAAATTTTAACCTACATTTTAAAATAGCATTTTCCTGGATGTATATTGAAGTCTGTTAGATCTTCCCCACTTATCAGCAGTACCTGCCCCCCTACTCATTATGGAAACCCTGTAACTTTGCAGTAACTTTGTCCCATTAAGTGACATACTTTGCTATCCACGTAATGCCACTTCTGCCTGGAAAACGTTTAAACTTTGATTTCATATCTCACACTCCTCTGTTCATTTTCTGTAACCCTGTAGGTTACAGGGAGTTTTATACAGCACATAACCATGCACCATTTCACCTAAATTTTCATCCATGACTTGCAAAACAGATCCAAATACATGAACCACTTTGTCTTAAAAAAACCCCATTAAAGTGTGGAAAATTAAGCCACAATGCAGTATCACAAAATGTATGTTTGAAATTGTTTTTATCCCCCTGTGACCTCTGCCACATACCACACTGCACTGTGCTCTCCATCTGTCTCTCTTCCTAAAGTGCTGAACCACCATTTGCTTTTGTTTGGGGCATTTTCAGACACAAATCAACAAAGCTGAGTTAATGTTCAAGCAGGAACTTCAGCTCCCGTGGGCAGCAGAGATTTGTTCAGAGATTGCTAAGTGATACAGATCTGCCTATTACTGCAGTCAATAAAGCATGTGGCCTATTTCAGAGCAGGATAAATACACTACAGTACAACAGGGAGAGCTACTCCAGCCCTCACTCATGTACATGAGCTAACCATACAGCTTCTGTCTACAATCAGTCCTAAGTATGATGAGTACTACTAGTAGCCTTCTACCTTATTAGTGTGAAACTAAATTAATGCTTGAGAAGTGCTCCATGATCCTTCTTTACAAAGCACAGCTGAAGTCTCAGGGCTATTTCAACAAAAGTACCATCTTTAGAGCTGGTACCTCTCTGCCTGCTGCCCTTAAAAGGATGAGCAAGAGAAGACTTCACAGGACTTAGGTGTATTTTACATTTGCTCTCCATCACCCCTGAGACCCTGCCTATGCTCTATGCTGAGTTTGGTAAGGCAGCACAGAGCCAGGCCCCAGTCATTTTGCAAATCTCTAAGGGGCTCTCAGTGCCTTACACCTCTTCACTACAGCTGAGCTCACAAATAATTTTTGTTTTCCTTGCATGAAGGCTAGGTATTAAAAACTCACCACTAAAATAAATTAATCAAAGCTCATTAGTGCTAAAATAAAAATTTACATGCAGCTTCAGGAATCAAGGGATTTTCATTAGGTTGTTTTACTAAATTGTGAACCATTTTACAACACAGAGCCAGTCAGATCCTGGCTGTCATATGAGCACCATTTACCACAGAAAAACACAGCCACTCTTTCTGCTTCGGAAAGAATCTCTGCAATGGTCAACAACAAAACCTCTCCTGATTTTGATCCCACTGATGGAAGGACTGAGGCAACAGACAGACTTCAAACTTTATGTTTACATCATGGCCTGGAAGTTCCTCACTTCTTAAGTATGTCAAGATATGCACTCTATCCTCTATGCCTGCTCTTCTTTCCTCTAAAATAGGAAGTAATTCATAGCGAACACAAAATTATTTCCTTCCCCTTAAGGGAGGGTTGTATCCTATTTTTACATACTTTTGTGTTTCCAAATCCTTTTTCCCCATATTTATTTATTCAGGTCCCCATAAGTTATGACCTACATTTCAGAGAGAGAGATTTCAGAGACTTTTCAGAGCCTTTTTTTTTTTTTTTTTGGTGCACTTTTTGCTGATGCCCCTCAGCCAAATATAGGGTTAGTGTAATGAAAAATGTTCTAATTCTTTATTACATTGCGTGTGACTTTTCCTGTTAAAAATGGATGCCAACATGGTGTAGTAAACTTGTTTTCCTCTGGATTGTTTCATCTTTTATTTTACTATGCTCACACTTCATGGGCATTCATCTCCTAATTGATACATTCACATACCCACATAATTATGAGAGAAACCCATGAAAAATGAAGGCAAATGCAAATTATAACTAACATGGACATGGACATTTTCCTTTTGGCAAGATGTAGCAGAATGCATGTATGATTATGATTAAAGGACAGTGAAAGTTTTACTGGCATTATTTACTTCTTGAATGGCAAATCATCAATGGAATCCAGTTACCTGACTGTTAAGATTCTATTTATTTATCTGATGTTTTTTTCCCCTTGACACATCGTCAATAGCACATCAGCTGCTTCTTTTACATGAGAGACTGGAAGCTGGCAGACAGAAGCAAGCAAAAATACCACCTGTTTCTTTTTCAGGGATCCCCAAGCGCTGACAAGCATCTCTACCAGCATGCTTTTAAGGAAAGAGCTGGACTTGGACCCTACAAGGACTGAAGCCCACACGTAAGCTTGGCAATTGAAAAGTTCCATAGAAAGTCACAGAACAAGCCGTGTGCAGACACAGAATAAGCCAAATCTTTGAGAGATTTGGGCTTAAAAGTAGAGAAGATACACAACACCTGAAGAGCAAAGTTTGCAATAACTGCAATTTATGAACAAGAACACAAAAAAGGAGTAATTTCTTCTAGAGAGATCAGTAAAAATACAGTGTATCTTTTAAGGCAGATGTAATGGCTTTTAGAAATTTGCAAGAGTAAAAATTATTAAAACCAGGCAACAAGATTTTACAAGTTATTTCTCAGCTTAAGGATGACAAAAATGAAGTGACAGCCACTAGGGAGAAAGTAGGAATATTTCAACAAGACAAGACAAAGGTATGGACAGCTTTCCTTAAAATAAGCCACATATGCTTTGTAATGTCACTAGAGGATACCTGTCAAGGCTGACGTTCATGATCCACTAACAGCAAGATACCTTCAGGGTGACATTCTACATTTACTTTTAGTGCATACACAGATCAAACATTACAGAAATATGTAAGAATTATGTCAGTACAAAAAAATTTAAGAATTTTCTTGTGTGTGTGCATGTGTGCTGGCTGTCTGTTTGGTCCTAGAAACACTAATCAAATAATCACACTCTTCTTGGATGTCTCATAAATATGTATAGCTAATAGAACTTCAGAGGAAAAAAAAATTACTTAAGAAAAGAGGTGGATGGAGGGAAAGCAGGGGATAAAATGTTTAGCTTTTTACTGCTTCTGTTTCTATTTCAAATACATAACTGTTTACAAGTCTTCATTTTTTTAAGTGTTCATTAACAACAAGCATTTGATTAAATTTAGTAATGCTGAGTTTTGTTTTTCTGCTATCTTCCTCTGTTATTTATAAACCTTATATACCCAGGTGACCGAGTACTAATTCAGCAATACTGATTTTGGAAGTATCTCATCCCAGTGTTGATCTGCCACTGAGAATGCTGCCTGTGCTAAATAAACTATACTTGATAAACTACATCCACAAACACCAAAATCCTTATAAAGGTCTTCAAAAGCAGCCAAGTGCTCTAAGGCACACATTGTAATACAGGTTAGAAAGAAATGCAAGACCTACAAAAGCAGAACCCCATAGACATGGACTGCGACTATGGTGTACTCCCTGGTGGAAGATTCTCCACAGAACAACATCTGAGCTTCAGCAACTTTCATTTCCATGAGGACAGTGGAAATAAATTTCAGATTTCTTGTTACCTTAAAAAAACCTCCACAATTCCTGGAGACCAGCTGGGCTCTTCGTTGACTCAATGAAAATTACTGGTACAAAGGAGCAATGGGAGAGTTTCAAGTGGATTTTCCACACTTTCCGCTCTGTTTTACACTAAGTTCTCCACTACATGATAGAAACAAATGCTAGTAAGAGAAGAGAGGACTGAACTATGACTCTAATAGCTTGTTGTTTTGGGGACTACTGAGTCAGTGACTTGAGCTGTTTCAATAAAGAAGCAGGAGACTGGGAAATGAGTTCATGTTCTCAGCAGTCTAGTGGGCTGAAGAGGTATTTGAATTTTCACATGAAAGCAAAAGGAGATTGCTGGCTGGAAAATACACTTACACAAATACAAAGTGTTTTTTTTTTTTTTTTTTTTTTTTGATAAGTTTCTTTTATCTCTGGAATAAATGAACCAGAATATTTCTATAATGTAAGACAAAAACTAGTTGGCACTAATTGCTGACCAGTCAGTGAATATACTCTTTATTGCTTCACAGCAGAAAGCCATTAATGAGCTTTCTAATTTTCAGAGATGTGATGGTTTAATGGGGGACATGCTGAGACTCAATGGGGTCCTGTTTGCCAGTGGAGGTTTGGGAGAGACTGTCACCACATGAAACACTTAGCAACACAGCTACAAGTGTTAGTTAATTTTTAATGACATTCTCTTCCATCTTCAGAAATTATTTTAAACTGTTCCTTATTCTCAAACTCAGCTATCAGTTGCTTGCTTTCTTTGTTCTCTAATACATAAAATTAAACCCCAAGATCATAGAAAAATGTCAACAGCACTTCTTTTAAATTTTGGGTTTTTTTTTTTTTAAGTATCCATTTCATACCTGCCAAAGAGGAAGAAAAGCACTACATAACACTGGTCAACAGAGTTTAAACTTCAACTCTACCCTCTTTTCCTTCACACATAAGAAAATAAGAAAAATTTTCTTTGGCATTTTTTAATGCAAAGAAATCAAGCAAGCTTTCTCTAGTACGAAAAACACTTTATGTTAAACAACTGCATTCACTGTAGCACCTTTTGCCTCTGTGAAGTGGCTTGCTGGTTCAGATGAAGGGAAAGAATTGATGGAAGAGTTTGCCTTGCAGAAAAAGGTCTGGGGCTGCAAAGCACTAACATCTTTACTCAAACAGAAGCCTATTAACAGGAGCCTAGAGTCACTTAGGTAAAAGCAGTTGTCTGAAAACTCAGGTCTTAACCATAGCAAGACTTTTTGTTGTCTTCAATTTAAGTTACAGTAGGACATTTGCTATTGTAGGACTTGTTTTAGACTTCAGCAACTGCAGAGGCAGAAACACAAAAACCAAAAACCCAGTAAGTCACAGGCTTCAGCTATGTTTACTTCACCAAGCAAGGCTCCAGTGACACACTCTGCTAGCCAAAACGTCAGGATCATAAAGTGCAGAAGACAAGCATTTGTTAGGGTGACATCCACCTTTCTGGACACCAGGTGCTAACCACCCCATGTGCCAAAGGATCTCCAGCAGGTCTGCCTACAACCCTGTGCATCTGCTGGAACAAGGCACCTGGATTATTAGCCTAGCAAATTCCTTTGCCTGGAGCTCCTGGAGAGCAGGCAGGGGGTTCTCTCCTTGCATACTCCGTGCAGCACTAATGCAAAGGAACCACAAACTGGGGAGCAGGGCAAGGCCTCCTGCACATGTAGGTGAAGTCACTCACCCAGGGGAGGGACACACTGGGACACCGGCACTATTAAACATGGCTCTGCTTCTAGATGAAGGAGATGTAACCCACAAAGCCTGGAAATTCTGGCAATCCTTTTGCTCCAAAGCAGCATTTCTTTTTGTTTCTACATTTGCTGCCACAACAGGAGAGAGCACCAAGAAACCTGGGAAGATGAGCAGAATAAATGCCTGAAATTCAAAATACACAGGCAGAGCCCAACTTACTTTGCAATACTTCCTCCCACAGGGGGGAGATAATAACAACTGCTTCAAGCCCTCTACTGACACCAGAGTAATTTATCAGCAGAGCACTTTTCACGGAATAGACTGTAAAGCGCAACCACCTCTCAGACAGGAGATGAGAGCTTGTCTGCAGAGCATCACAAACCATAGCAACAGCACAATCCAAAAAAACACTGACTTTCAGCAAGTTAGAGCTAAGAAAGCACACCATGAAAAATTTGCTTTGTGTTCCTGTGTAAGCAAGACTACCTGAGCCTGCATGGGGAGCAGCTTTTCTAGAAAGACAGCTGTCATTCCTGCATTTCCCATTATTTCAGTGTTGCAAAATGAAAGTCTTTGTGATGTCAACTGGATCACCAGCTAGCTCTCTAGCTTTTGCAAGTCACTAAATGCTTAATAGCAGCATAAAGAGTTTTTAGAGCTAATGAGCTCACAGGTAAGACAGCCATACGAAAAACTTAATGAATTTCAGTTCATGGACATTCTCATCAGATCATTACCAGGAGGGCATCAACAGTTGATGTTGCAGTTCAGCAACAGCTTCTTTACTGAAGGGCCCATCAGGTAAGAAATCAAATTGGAATTTTATGTGAACAAGAATGATGGCCTGGAGTTCTGCTCACAGCCTTCAGAGGATGAGACCCTATGAACAAAAGAAAAAAAAAAGTAAAAAAGTGTATGTTCTAGACTTGCCACTCCCAAAGCTCTGTTTTTATCTGTGATTAGCAGGCATACAAATTGCTGTAGGGTGCAGTCATGGCAGAAACACAGCCAAGTGCTTTTGTGCAGCACAGAGCAGCACAAAGAGGAGACGTTCCTGCAGCAGACATCGCAGGGGGAGCACAGCTGAATGGTAAAATTGTTCAACTCTCCTTTTCACCTCTTGTTGATTGTGTCCCAGTGTCTTCTGCAAAACCAGGACAGTGCAGCTGTGTCCATCACTACTGTAACCCATTCTAAGGTTTACCATGTGCGTAACGGAGCTTTCATAATAAAATTCACTCATAATTACCACCAGGGACAGGGGAACCATATACAGCTGTATGAGCAAATGAAAGAATTACTCCCTTAATACATATTTAATAGGCCATAAAATATCCCTGCACAACCCCATATTATACTTTGTCTACTTCTGCTCTCTTCAATAGTGCAATAGGCTAAGGCAGTTGTCTAAACGTTCCCTCGTACAGCTACTATCCGCTACTCCTATGGAAGAAGAATCAAATTAATGGTTACAGAAAGTATTTACTCAGCTTCGTGTATCTTCAATATAAAGCCCATAAATCATGGTAATGTAACTCTTATGCATCTCACAAACAACCATAAAGACGCTACACAAGAATTTCAAATACAAGTGGCTTGTGCCATGTTCACTAACAGAAATACTGCAAGACTGACTTGATAATAAATTCCAGGCTACTAAAATATTTTCTTCAGAATCAAATTGTCACAATCACCTTCCATCTTCTTCCCTTATCAAGAGGGGCAAGTGTATAAAGCCAAAAATGAGAACTGAACAGTGAACCCTTGTGAGTCTGTTTCCTGTATGAATCCCTCCCTATCAAACTCTTGAGGTAATTTCCAAGCTACTGACCATATTTAAAGCAGCAACACTTTGTCAAAATACATTGTATCTCATATTAGGCATAACCCAAGTAGACAAACAGAAAGTCAAGAAGAGCAGAAAGAATTTTGTTAGAACACGGCTACAAATCTCTTCTCACAAACAACAAGAGGAAATGGCCTGAAGTTTAGATTGGATGTAAGGAAAAACTTCCCCACCAAAAGGGCTGTCAAGCATTGGAACAGGCTACTCAGAGATCTGGTTGAGTCACCTTTTAAAACACATGTAGATGTGTCATTTAGGGACACGGCTTAATGGTGGACTTCAGTGATCTTCAAGGTTTTTTCCTACCTGAACAATTCTGCGAGTCCATTAAAAGTAAGTGGAAACCAAACTAATTTGCACACATTCATAAATTATATTTGTATTTATCATCTTGCTAAATGCAGCATTTTAAGACTCAGGAATGAGCTTTTAATTCAGACTAGATTACTTAATGCAGTGTTTTAGTCCGATCACAGAAAGAGATACTAAAGCTAAAGGAACTTTAATTCTGGTTTTGGAAGTATCATTGTCTTAGAACTATGCGAATCCACATAAAAACCTTTTGGGTCTATGAACACTTGTAATGATTTCGAAAGTAGATGTATTATCTTAATACACAATTTTCAAGTGCCATCTAGTGGTTATTTTCTATTTCACTTTGGAATTCAAAAATTAACCTTCCCTTTTCCTTATTTTTAAAATTTTTTAAAAGTTTTTTTATTTCTATCACTTCCTGTCATTTTATGATGTGACTCTTGATTGTGCAATGGTAAATAGATGCTTGAATTAAGCCTAAGTTTGAGCATTCTGATGAACTGAATTTGGGCCAGAAAACAGTTGATTTCAGAACTAAAGAATTGAAAGAAAAAGGGAAAAAAACCCCAACCATATCCGTCTTATCCATGGAAACAAGGCACAAATGTCAGTTCATTATGTAGAGCTTTTTCAGTACAACTTAATGACTTCTTGTCATGAGAAAATTCTGACTTGTTAGAAGTCTGTAAAAAACTAGGGTGTCAACCAAACACACATGAAAATCCTGGAGAAAAAAAACATGTTCTAAGCATTCCTCACACCGGATAAAGCAAAAAATCCACAGTGCCATATCAAAATGTTTCTGTTTTACACTCAGTCCAACCTGTGATATTACACAGGCCCAAAACTTAAAATACTCAGCAAAATCTGACCATTTAACATAGTAGTCTCATAATGGGAACAATTATTTCATGTCTTCTGTGTCCCATCTCAAATATCCTCTTATTCTCCAAGTATAAGGAATTGGGCTCACCAGGTATCCCAAAAAATAGCTAAATGTGCACATGCAGTAGTGTGCCCCAGACAGCATCAAACCTGCAGTGCGTACCATGCAAACAACCTGTGTGAAACATGCAGAGCATATCAAATCCCGAACTTAGTATGTATGGAAAGACGTATATGTGCTTCCATTCCACCTGGAAATTTGTGGAAGACCGTGTCAGGCAGCCAACAAATCAAGGAAAGTATCAGGGTTTCTTCACAATGAACCTCAGAGAGCCTAAAAGTAAGATGGTTCTATTTCTGTAACATACTTTCGCAGAGCTACAGTAACATACAAATAATTTTGTGCCCACCTATGGCTATAGAAAAAGTATTAGAACTTGGAGTCTGAGACAGAGCCAAAGTTAAAAACATACCATTACCAAACATAATCTTTGTTATTATTCTACTGAAAGACTTGTTAGCTGTGGCAGAAACAAATTCTCTGGGGAAAAAAAAGTAAAAGTGCTTCGATCTTATTAATTCTGTCTTGAATTCAAAGCACTTTAATAAAAGGTGTGAACATTGCTATCTTTTGACTTCCGCAGTTTGGAAAGAGTCTAACAGAGATGAAAAATCTTAGACAAAAGGTCAGAAACAAATTCATGGTCAAACTGGGAAGAGAGCTTTTAACTCTGATCCCAATCCCTGTTCCTTCTGCTGTCTCTCCCTTCCATAAAATGAAGAAACTGAAAAGAAAACATTCACATTCAGCAACCTTTTCCTGTGCTTGCTCCATGGGTAATAACAGAGACATTACACATGCCCAGCAAGGCACACTTTGGATGCAGCTCCAGGTGGGTGTTCCCGGAGCCACAGATCTCAGAGGATGCAGTGGAGTGACAAGCAGCTCGTCCCCTTGGCAGCGCCACACTGCTGTCCCTGCACCCCACAGCCCCTGCCCAGCCCTCGGGGAGCAGCACAGCCTAGCCGAGCCAGTGGCGTCATTCCACCACGGCACCGACAGCAAGGAGCTCACTGGGCAACCCCATCTGCTGGTGTGAGCCAGCACTCCAATGGACAGCCCTGGCACATTCCTCACTTGAGATCCCAGCCCTGCGTCTCCCACTCCTCATGCATACAACCCCTTACACACACTGCTGAACCTCCCTGATCCAGGGCTCATCCAACAGCCTCAGTGTAATAACCCACCTACTGCTCCTGGAAAATGTACAGTCCTGGAAAATTTATGGGATAGGGCAACTACTCCTGGGCAACTGGGTAATAAGCAACACAAAGATCTGGAGATGCAGGAAATCACAAAGCTGCACTTGAATACAAGAACAAGGCATACATATGCAATGCCTGAAAGAGTAAAGAAAAATTACGCAAGGCACAGATGAAAGGAATAAACAATGTTACTTAAAAGACCTCAGAAGGTAGAATGCTATCTTATTCCATGTATAACCTCAATAAAGCAGCCGCAGCTATGTAGCACATTAAACTCCCCTTTAAACACCTATCAAAATAATAAAAATAATTTAAAGTTCCATAGTTCCATTATCCCGTTGCCTAAATCATTGTACTTGGCTAATTCAGTTAATCCATTAAAAGGGCATGGAAATTTTGGCCTACACTGCTTCAAGTTCTTTCTAGGAAGAGAATACTTTGTATATTCCCTCAGGTGTATCCCCTCTAGGAGCACATGTGTTAAAATTATATGAGCCAAGTTAGCAAAGCAGTTCCCCCAGGATGCTACACAACACCAGTAAGTCTACTGCTCTTTTTGCCAGCGAAATGTGAGCTAAAATTACGCATGGAGATTTACAGTACTTCACTTGATGGAAAAGGTCTAAAGATCAAACCCACACAGCTTATAAAATTTAAAAAAAGTAATTTTACTTTCATACCACAATTTTAAAAATTGCTTTAATTGAAAGCTACACATATACCAGTATGAGCTAGAAAGCCCTATAATGACAAACAATGCTTAAGTGTGTAACTGAGTAGGCCCATATTTCATTGATGGCAATTCCCTGTAGCATTATGGCCACATTCTCCTGAAGTCCTGTGGATGTTGAGTATGAAAAATTTTAAATTCCTGAAGAAAACAAGCTACCAAGAAAATGTGTTCTTTGCCAATGAGGTAGCCTGATGCTAGAAGATATTTCAGAATTTTTCCCTAACAATCTCTCAAATATGCTTTGAACTAAACCATCAAAAGTAAGCAGGGCTGTAGACAATGCTCCCATTCTCAAGCCATATGCATGCTCATATGCAAAAATGCATCACCACCTCGAGTTCTGCTGAACATAACAGTCTCTTTTAAGGAGAAAGAGACTTGGCTTATTTTTAATTCATAGAAAGACAATCACAGGATTCAGCAACGTCCACTTCTAAAGATCTAAAGCTAGAAATGTGACATGAGCTGCATGTGAAAGATTTAGGAGAAAAAATACTTTTGCATTGTTCCTCTTAAAAACTATAATATAGTTATTAATATTCATGCACTAACAAACTATTATTTCAAGAAAAGGGCAATATTAAATACTAAGTTGAGAAGCTGGGGGTCTCTAGTCCTGCTCAAGGCAGACCTAGTTTCAAAGCTGAACCCCACTGCTCGGGACCCCACTCAGGGATAGAGAATCCACCACCTCTTTCACCACTCTCACAATGGAGGGTATTTTTCTTTACGCTCAACCTGAATTTCCCTGCCTGAAACTTCTGACAATCACTGCATTCCTATCCTTTCACTAGACTCCTCTAAAAGGAGTATAGGTCCCTCTTCTTCATAATGATCCTACAGATGTAGTTGGAGTCAACTGGAGCATCCCCTCAGCCTTCTCAGGTGAAACACAAGGAGCTCTCATAGGCTTTCCTGGTATGTCATGTGCTCTGACCCAACCCCCAGAGTAGTGCTCAGTGCTCCCTAAGTCACTCTGTATGGGTATTCAGTCTCAGGAGCTCAGAGCAGGAAAACCCTTCTCTCAACCTGCTTCTACACTCCTGCTCACACAGCCCAGCCTACAGTTTCCTTTTGTGGCTACAAGGTCTTGCTGCTGAATTCCAGTCAACTTACTGTCCGTTAAGATCACCAGGTCTTCTCTGCAAAGCTGTTTTCTGCCTTTCTCTTTGTTAAACTTCTTGGGTTCTTGCTAGCCCATGTCAGCTTTCTGTCAACTTTTTCTCAAGTTCCTCTGAATGGCAGCTCCTGTAATCCACTATTTCCACCAATTTGGTGCCACCTTTGATTTGCTGAGAGTGCACTCCAACTCATCACTTGTACCACCAATGAAAATATTGAACACTGGCACCAGTATCAGCCCCCAAGGAACATCGCCAATAATTCTCTGCCAGTTCAATGCTGGCTCAGCCAATTTTTCACACACTGCAGTCTATCCAAAAATCCATCTAGGGGGAATTCAGTTTGGCTCCAGGGACGCTACTGAAAGTGTTAAAAAACTTGGTACCATCAAAGTAAAAAAGGTCCTCTGCTCTCCCATTGCCAATATCTTTCTTTCTCCATCACTTCTTCACACTCAGGAAGAATTTGCCCTGGTAAATTCATGCTTGGTAATGGTAAATTCATGTTTGGCTGTTTCCTGTCCTCTTCTTTCTCTTCATGTGCCTAGAAGTGACTTCCAGGAGGAACAGTGCTGCAGTCCTCTCAGTGACCAAACTGAGGTCAGTCAGCCTGCTGTTTCCCAGATGTTTCTTAGTGCTTTAGAGCACAATGAAACACCTCAGAGTCTGATTTCTTCTGCCTGCATGATCCACAAGAATGATAACCCTGTTTCATTTGACCTGTGGTGACCTGAGATTACAACCATACTACCTGTTTGCCAGCAATTCCAAATGCAGAAGAGCTGGAAATACTGGTATCTGGAGAACAAGCAGCACAGCTAGTTTGCCTCAACCCCTCCTGTTTCCTTCAAGAAGCTACCCAATACTACAAACTGAAGTTTGCAAACACCTCTGCCCCACTTAAAAAAAAATTAAAAATCCATGAAATCTAAACACGGCAAGGTATTTTAATTGTGTTTGAAAATATGAGCCCAATTAGTCCAAGCTTTCCTTTACATTCTAAATTTTTAAAAAGCTTGGTTTTCAATAAGGGGAAGAACAAGAATTATTGGGATTCTGAGGCAAGCTCTACAAAAACCTCAGCAAGCAAGAGAACAAGAGGAAGCAAGTGAGCTTCCTCATCAAATGTGTGGCACCTAATGAACAAAATCTAAAATCCAGATGTTTGCCATCCTGGGAGGTCTGCAGTGGACAGGTTATTCACAAGTCTGTTGTTCTAGGCTCAAACAAACAACAAGTTTAGCTTTAAACACAAACAAGTTTTCCCTGAAAGTCTAGGTCCCTGATGAGCTGGTAAGCAACTAGACAAACAACTACACATAATTTGCTCACAAAAACTTAACAGAAACGGTGAAGATTCCAAAGGATGTCAATAAGCTTGGACTGGACTTTCCGATCTAATTTTTAAAATAACTTGCTCTGTTTGCCATAGTTTGCAGTTTGGGAGAAAACAGGTGGAAGGCCTTTGCAATACTCTAGAATTGCCACAGGATACATCAATTTGGCAGCAATCTCTGGGGCACACGGGTCTTTCATAAGCCTTAAATGGTGACACAAAGAATCTCACTGCAAGAGGCTTGTCAGTCCACTCAAGAATCCATCACTTGAAATCATCTATGACAGTTCCTTCTATGAGTAGTCTAGGTTTGAAACCTTCGCAGGAAGCAGGGAGAGATTTTTCTTTTCTTTTTAAAGAGATGTTAACTGGAGGGGCACTTTGAAACACAAAAACCTCTCAAACATGGCTGTGGATCCTTGCTTATTAAAGGCTGGGCCTATAATGAAGCCCCCTCAGAATGGGTGGATTTCATGCATATGTGAACTCCAACACACACCCGTCATTAAGCAGCAACTCAGAAAAACGGAGTGGTACTTTGTCTTCATCTTCTGATGCCGATCACAACGCAATACTGCTCACAATGCTGGACCCTTTTTGTCATTTAATAAACAAATTAAAAAAAAAACCCCCAAACTCCATTAATAAATTTTTTTAAAAAATGTTAGCCAAGAAACCACAGCTCATTTAGGCTCTCATCACTCTCAAAAAATTATCTCCATATGTATCCAACATTTTCAAAAGATTGGGGAAACAGACGGGTTTCTCCTGAATACTCTGGGTATCAGTGATGGCAGGCTTCTGTACACAAACAAGTACTTGGTATGCAGTTTACTATTCCTTGTGCTCCTGGAATGAGTACATCCTACAACCTATGGTCATTATCTATAACCTGAGCTCCTCTGCTGATGTAAACTGCAATGCTGTGGTGAAGGAAAGAAGCAGACTTAACTGTGGATGTGCCAGGTCATTTGATCAACCCTACTTTCTTTATAATACTATATGAACTCAGAACAGAGACTCCTTTAGTTCAGTGGGCTCTAAGGACCTATTTTTCCATGATCAATATTAACACTGTCCTGAATTCTTGCTGTTGGGGATATTCATAAAGTTTCAAGTTAACACTGCAGACAGCTTAAAAATCTCCTCCAGATAGGAAAATTTTTCCTCTGGAACATGAAAAATGGAAGATGAACTCACACGTCTGTGCTTCAACGTATTTTCTGTCTTCATTCCATCAGATTAAATGACTCATCCCAATCCACAACTAAAACTGGATTTGTGAAAATTGGCTCTTGGTAACTCTTTCTGATGTTGGCATTAAATACCTCAGTTTGCTTTATATCACAGTTAAATTATGACAAGTCAAACATTTGGCTAAAGCTTAGGAAGTGCAAATGAGTTCTCATCATTGTAAACATTCTCAGTACAAGGGCAAAGTCAGCTCACAAGAAAAAGTACACTACTTCCACAGTCAATTATCTTTAATTCACACTTCCAGTGCACAGGCCTATCCCTGCAGGAGAAATCCAGAGACATAAAACAGCAAAGGCAGATTCCCCAAAACGTAAAGGCAAAGTATTCAATATAAAACATATACACACTGAATATTTTCTTGAAAAGAAGGATGCCTCAGGACCACCCATGGCAGCAACAGCAACTTCCAGTACAACACAACGAGCCAGAGGGATGATTTAAGGAAAAAAAGCAAAAGAAAAGAACTGTAGGAAAACATTTGACATAGGCATTCCTAAGAAACACTGAAGTCTGGAAAGAGAGCACTAACACATAAAACACAGGTTCCCTCTGCTGCCAAGTCCCATGGTCTGTGATTCAGCTCTTTGGGTGCATATGAAGATGTGTGGGTGAATATGAAAAGTGTGGAAAACATCTGCTTTTTAATTTGGGGTTTTGTTGTTGTCAGTTATACTTTTTTACTAATGCCTTGTACACCTCAAAAATACCAAGCAGAACTGTAAACTGAAGAGCTGTAGTCAAAAACAATGTTGCCACAGGTAGAGGGTATTGGCCTGTACTGTATCGTTAGATCTCCTTTTGCCAAGATTTTCTGGAGAACCCCCAAGAAAGTACCAGAGTCACGTAAAAACTGAAAGGAGAAGTTCTCTTAGTAAAATGGTTTATTTAAACTTTGGGTTCTCATTTTGTTTTTATTATTACCTATTTAAAACTCGTATTTCTTAACCAACACTCAAAGAAGAAGTGGCTTCATGAAAAAAAACTCCAACAGTCTGGCTCCAGCTGGGTGGTAAAAACTGCTCCCGTAGTTCTCCAGCAGGGAAAAACCAAAACAATAAACCTCCAGCCAACATAAAAAAGCCACTTCACAAGTAAGCCACACCTCAAACAAGATTGGATAGTTAAGATTACAGGTAGGCTTTATGGGCTTTATCTTCCTATCTTTATAACCACAGAGAAACAAAGATGGAAATATAATTTTTCTCAGTTCTTTTGATCACTACTGGGAATCTTTGCTGATTGTTTAACACATATAGAATGGAGTACTTGTGAATGCCTCCAAACTTTTAATGAGCTTTACAAACTGTATTATTATGCTTATGCAGATATTCCTAGATGGAAATACAGATATAGGTTTAGACAAGATATATCTACATCTAACTATGTATACATGTCAGGTCATAAACCCAAGGTTTTACATCCAGCTGCTCTGCTACAGGAGAAGTGGCAGCTGTGCCCGCAGACAAGTCAAAATATAGTTTGCTGAAATGAAACTATCAATACAAAACTATTCATGTAAAGAGAACAATTGCTGATTAAATCCCTTCCTCTACATTTAAGGACTTAATCTCTTTGAATAGAGGAGAATTTTCAATTTTTTTTCTGTTAAGGGGTACAGCAATGTCATTGAGGTTTATCTTTTTAATAACAATTTGCTGTACAGTCAGTTTTCAATTAAGGAATAGATCATGCCCAAGTAATTGTAAATGATACAATGAAGTCAAAGATCCTCACAGGACAGTTCCTATTTGCTGTAAATTTGGTTTATTCAAATGTGGCAAATCTGCTTTTAGATTTTCTTGAAACCTGATCAGACTCCCTTTTCTGTTTGCATTAGGAACCACAGCAGAGAGATTTAAACTACAGAGTAGAACAGTAACAGCCCTTTCCCCTTTTTCACTTTCCTGCAGTGAACTCACTTGGTGCAGAAGGAAAACTATTTGCTCATCAACCCTCCCTCAAACTTTGCCTTGCTCAGAACATTCACCCATCACGTGGAACAGAGGGGAGAAGAAGCCAGATGGACACGACACTGACCACCCGGTGCTGATGGAAAAATAATGAGCAGCCCACAATGCACTGCCAAGTCTCCTTACTCCTGCTGTGTCCTTATGAACGCAGCTTTCTTTGCAAACACCCCGGTCAACACAGCAGCTGCCATCTCAGCATTCCTTCGATCGCACTACCCCATGGCAGGTGACTGGCTTTGTCACCAACATCTCTGCCTGCAGCTACCAGGGGGCAAAACGCACTCTTAGAGACACCAGGAGAGCTGAACAGCATCTCGGGCCTTTCCCCTCCCTGCACAAGGGACTGCAGGAAGCTGAGTGTGGGCAAACCTCCAATGTCCAAGAGGGACATCTGTGCAGCAGGGCTGACAAGTGCTTCCAGCTACAGCATCAACCTCGAGGCACTGGGGGTTTTTGTGCTGCAGATTCCTTTCCTCACTACATAACTCAGTGCTCTTCCTACGTCACTGAAGTCAGCAGAGATTTCACTTGAAACCGCCTCAGCTGCCTCCAGAGCAATGCCAAGCTTGGGGCCATACGTGGCCCCGTTTGCTCCACAAAGCCCACTCTCAGTGCACTGCCAGCCTCCTCTCCAAGGGCTTAAAGCTAGGACTTCTGCACACCTTTCCACCTGCAAGACTCACACCTGCAACAGTGGTGAACGGCAAAGCAGCCTAAAATCATCAGGAAAGAAGAAGATGTATAATAAATAAGCAAAAAACACCCACCAAAACAAAAAAGACTCTAAAGACTAACTCCTTCCAGTTATTATTTAGATGTTTGCTCTGAGATTGATACAAGAGTGTCTGTGGAGAGGCGGGATGTCACAGCAGATATACGGGACAGCACACCTTGGAGATCACCTTTTTTGTAATAAAAGCTGCCATCAGATATTGCTATGCAAGTAACAGTACACCAAGTATACTCATATCTGCAACTACTCAGGATGGCTACAGGCATAACTCCAGAGGCTGTCTCCTGAAGTCCCAAGATTTGGTTAGGTCTTTGTGCTACAGAGCATTGTAGACTTGAATTTAATGTGTTCAACTTCAGAGACATCTACAGAAAGCAATGTGATGCATGAGAAAACATCTCCTTATTAAAAAGGCTGTGCTTTCAAGTAATTAGGTTTTTTCCTAGACATTCATTAAAAGTCAACAGTATCCTCACAGACAAGATTATAAACAAGCTGAGTGTGGTAATCATAACATACAAAAACTCAGACCCACAAAACCATCTCTCTGGAGAAGAGAAGCAATCAAACCAAACAAAAATCCCAGGTTACTTTCTTTTCCACCTCCCTGTTTTGTTTTACTGAGGAAGCCCAAAAGTCTCTACTACGATACCAGTGAAACCATATACAAATATATAAGGTTACACCAAGCTTAGACTCAAAGCTAATTTAAATCAGCATGCATGAGAGGTAGGAACACAGACCATTACTGAACTACTGACACCATTGTATTCAAAGGGTTTTCTTATTCAACCTCAGACAATTGGAGACTGTGCCTTCCCTGCTTCATGGAAAAGCACTCTTCACAACGCAGATAACCTACAATGCCTACACCAGGTTATGGAAATAAAATGTTATAGAAGGAGAAAGACCCAGAAAGAGGAAAAGCAAACTGACAGCTTATATAATGCTTGAACACCTCTACTGAATCACTCCATGACTTCATTCTGGAGCAGCTCTTTAACACACAGAGTCCCCGGCAAAGCCAAAGATAAATAAAATAGGTAAGTCAGAATAAATAAAATAAATACATTCAGGTTTGCAATTTTTTTTGTAGACTCTAACTGAGCATCCTCTATGCATTGTTATCACTTTGAACGAGTGTTCAGTGAAGAAAGACTGACTTCACTGGTTTTTAAGTGCTATCTTCTGAAAAAGTTCTAATGCAGTTCTTATTGCTTTGCTCAATAAAAGCATACCGAAATGCAGAGCGTTTTAAAATGGTCCCACTGGAGAAAGTATAAAATAAGTAATTTGCCAGAAATCATACTTTCTACTCTGTTGTATTATACATACAGTGAAATTACTGAATTGGAACAGCCTGGATACAGTTTAACATGTACAGTTTTTGCATTTTGTACCTCTATCAAACTTGTTTATTTTACTGTACACACCTATTTACAAGAGCCAGGAGAGGGGAATTTTACCCTTGGAGAGAGAGACTCTTCTGAATTATGAATTGCTTTATGACATTAAATCCTAACAAGATGCATCTCAGAAGACCATTTATGCTGGAGCCTGCTAGAGCTCAGCGTTAAGATGCACTATATGCAAGTTCTGTATCAGATTAGAAAGCAATTACATCACTCAGTGAGTGTTTGGTATTTGACATTTTGCTTTCTCTGGAACTACCTGTGTCACATAACTTTTCACAGGCCATTACAGCAATTCACATCAGCAAAGAGACTTTCCTACTTTTTAGGCTACGGAAGTTATCTTTCATATACAACAACAAGCCCTTATTTACACAGGAACAGTTAACTAAAATTAACTCAGATGTTTGCAGTTCTTATTTCAGGCGGACTTGTTTACTCTCAGATAGCTTAAGCTTGTTCCTCAACACCACAAAGCTCAGAGGATGCCAGGGAAATACAGCTGTACCAAATGCTGGAATCTACATCCATGGCATGTGATTGTCAGTGTGTCACAAAAACCAGGCTGATTTCTGATCAAAGAATCCACAAAGCTGAAACCTCATAAGACAAATAATTTAGAGAGTTCACTACTTTGATTTATGTTAAACGGATTTATGAGCTTAGAAAGAGGACTAAGTTACTGTAATTTGAGCAGCTGACCTGTGTTGCTGACTATACGTGCGCACTTTGGCCTACAGCAAAAGCCAGGTCAAGCACATTTTTCCCTTATGAAAGTCAAATGATAGGAGATTTGAATGGAGAAAATTCCAAGAAAGGGGATTTATTAAGTCTACTCACTTCACCACTGGGACAACAGTACTCCTAGCAGCAGCTGCAGATACCCAATCAACAAAACATCCTTATCCCATGATCTGCTGCAAGGTCCATCCCAAAGGAGCACCAGACTGGTGTTCACACCATAACATCCGCCAGGTGTCCACAATCCAGAGAGTACTGACCATCAAGAATTCTCCAGATGTGAAAACTCTGCATGGTGTGTCCCACCACATGCCTGGCCATGTACCTAACACAACAGCTAACTCTCAATGCATCTCTCATGATGACACAAAGGGGGACACAGCAGCACCTGCTAAGTGACTGCAGTAGACTGCCCACTGCTATAGAAATAGACAGCTCTCCTACTACAGGTAAAGTTTGAGATACCGGGTTGCAGATCAGCAACACACTACACAGCCCATTTGTTCATGACTGAACGCACTGTTAAAAGGCTCAGACACATCATCAGATGGTGGCCAGGTACTGGTGATCCAACTCATCCTAACTCAAAGTTGTTGCCAGTAGTCAAAAGCAAACAAGGATTATCTGGAGTACTGTGTGTGCCCTGCACATCTCAATTTATGCTTAAAGGAGAATGCACAATACTGGCTTGGCTGAGGCTTAATTTAAGACAATACTAAGATGTAAATTACAAGCTTGAGTTGGAGGAAAATGGGGAAGCAGGCATATTCCTGAACTGAGAGACAGTATTAGATGCCACAACTAACCAGCACAATCTTGAATCTTGTTACCTATTTTGAGTCACAGGTCACAACCCCAGCAAGGCCGCATTTTCCAGCTGACTACACTGATTCACAGTACCTAGAGGATCTGACCCACGTTATCGATGAACTCCTTGTGCCCCCTGAGCTCTAAAACCATTATCTCTGGCTTGACAGGACTGAAATTTATCCACCTTCTTCCCCCATCAGGAAACTTGGATAAATGGCAACTGCTGCTAAATCCACTGTTAATTAGAGTATCCAGCAATCTCTAGCAAAGAGATTATTCCTGGAGAACACATTATAGTCTGGAAATGCTGCAAGCTAGAGATGCCCACTCAAGGCTGGAGCCAAGGGCTCAGAAGCCTCCCAGGACCCAAGCAGGCACCCTCCCCATGGGAAACAGAAGTGCCACGGAGACACAAGTAACTGTGAACTGCATGGCCAATCCCAAGGCTCATCAGGATGCTCCTCACCTGTTTGCTCAGCCTGAAAGCAACGACCAAGCCTACTAGTGCTTCAAAGTAGATCAACTTTGAGAAATGCCATCAAACATATGGGTACTGCAAGCAGACCTGCAGGTGTATCCCTGTAGCTCACAACAGTCACAGAAGAGCCTCAGGTTCATGTACTGGCTCACTAAGAGCCACTGGTATGTCAAGCATAATCCCCAGGAAAAAGCTTTTTTCAGGAGAGAGTTGTACAATACCAAAACTTTCTATATTTCACATATAGTCTTCAAATACTCAAGCAACAAAATCCTTGACCTAAGCATCTCACAGCTTAAAAAGAGTATCTGACACAGAAGCCAACCTCCAACTGGAAAATATTCTCAAAGAAGCCAGAGATCTGAGAACTATCCCAACTCAGCATAATGTTTTATGATACTGGGTATAGATCAGAATTACACAAACCAGAAAATGCAGTTCCCCCCAAACTCTTAGGGGCTTATCCACATGGACTGTCTGAAAATCAAAAAGAGAGAATGTAAGTAAAGAGAAATGCTCTTCACCATCACCCTCCTCCCCCTCAATGGATCCCAAACCTTACCTGGTAACTCCTAAGATACTTTAAATCTAAGAGGGTGAGGGGGAAAAATAAAAAAAGACAAAAAAGGGGCACAGCAACACAACTGAGCACTGACTTGCTCATGGATCTACTGGAATTGGGACAGATTGTTGCTATGTGCTTTACACTACACCAAGAAAGAGTGAGAAAGGACTGAGAAGTTTATCCTGAGTTTCAGAAGAAATCTTCCTAATTTCTCCATGTCTTCTCCCTCTGGGGAGAACAAGATCAGTAATAAAAAAGCTGCTCAGATACCTAATTGATAATAAATTTCAAAAGAAAAACCTTGAGTTTCATACGTTTATTCTCTCATGAAACAGAATTTCTCTTTAAGACAAAGCATGGTATAAGGCATACTAATTCCTAATATTATCCATAGAAGCAGAAGTTACTTTCGCTTGCAGGTTGATATAGCTTGGACATGTTTACAAACACAGCTGTGAAATGGAAGTTGAAACACCACTCATATTTCCCTATGTGTATTCCTGGGCTCTTTCAGACTATTCTGAACTCCTGGGCCCAGCCTTTTTGCCCTGCCAAATTTCCCCAAGGCAGCCTACAGAGCTGCTCCCAGAGATGCAGGACTCTTATGGTTGACACTGCACAACTCTGGCTGTACATTGGGCATAACAGAGCCACAGAATGGAGCAAGTTCCCTTAGGTGTTGGACTTAATGATCCTTGTGGGACCCTTCCAGCCCAGAACACTCTGGCCAAAGTTTGACAGAACCATGAAGACACAGAGAAAAACATTGCTCAGATTTTACTTCCATAAGCTCAGAACCTGGAGGGGAAATTCTCAAGCCTCCTATTTAAAATGCAAGATGAAAAATATATATAGTAAAAACCTTCATATGTATATTATCTTCATATATATACATAAACATATAACCTGAACAAACAAGAGACCACAAAAGAAGGAAATGTAAGCTTTCTGTGAAATCTTTCATGCTGCTACTTTATACTTCACAAGACGCATTTTCTTGTTAAATTTTTCTTATTTGCAACAGCAATCTACATGTTATTTAAAATATATATATATAAATAAATCAATACACTGATGTCTCAAATTCTGCAAACAGCAGTAATGAGAAATATTTTTAACTTCAGCATGGACACACATATACACTTTTATTATTCGGAACCGTTTCAAAATCTCACCTGGATTTATTTAACTACATACATCCAGTGAATTGTTCCAAAATAAAAATTCTGCACTGCCAACCTGCTGTTTACTAACAAATAGAGAAAGTGTATGTACCCAAAACTGCATTAAGAGAAAACATCCTTTCCCTCAATAGGCACTCCTAGAAGCAGTGATGCAAACCTGGCATTTTCTGACTCAGCAGACAGGCTCCCTGTCAGCGCTCTGTTTAACGACAGAAAGAGTCCTGTTAGTTCCCAGTGCTATTCCCGGGCCCGAGCCAGCAGAACAACAAGCGGATAAACAGATCGCAGCCCCAGCTCTGCGTCACCAAAGCTGCCCACCAGGTTTTGTCTGCAAGACCAGTTTCTGTGCATGTGACCCATTTCCCTTTCTACCACACTGAGCACAACAGGATAGCAGAGCTGCCAGACAAGGCAGAATCAGGCCTAAAATTAACTTTATCAATCACAGTAAAACCGTAGGAAGAACACAATTAACTCTGCTCCCCCAAGCTGAATTGTGCAGGACAAACAATGCACATTCCTATCATTCTTCCAGCTTTTGCATTCAGCAGATTTGTCACAGAAACCCTATAACCAGCCTACAGCCAAACTTTTTCTTTTTCTTTTTTTAACCTGATTTTTGCCAAGAATTCCGGAACATTCCCTTCCACCTCCCACCGATGTGCTTCTGTGGTTACTCCACACACCAGCTACCTTCAAGCCACATTTCTAGTTTCGCAGAAGCATTTTGGTGGAATGGACAGACAGGTGTCCAAAACCACAGCAGCAGTCCTATGTCTGGAACTATAACCACAGCATTTAGTAGCCTAAAGTAACTGTGATTCCAGGTGGTTAGTGCTTGGGAGTACAATATATCTTTCGAGGTCTGCCATGTTCAGCTCAATGGGAATCCTTATCTTGATCCGATTTTCTTTTAATGCCAAAAATAAATTGGAAATGAATACACTCTCATAACAGAAAGAAAGAAATGAAATTCTAAATCTTCTCCATTGTTTTGTTTTTAAATCATCTGACAGATTTCAGTATTAAAAAATTAAAGCTCTTTTACAAGAGACTGGAAAACAGTACAGTGAACAGAAAAATGAAGACTATTAATTCTTCTTAATCCTACAGAACACTATTCGATATCGAATGATGATGCATGAGGGGAAGAAGGAAAGAAACATGAAAAAATGTTAAAATCTCTCTGAACAAAACATTGAAGCAAAAAGCAAACAACATTCAGAACACCAAACCAGAAAACCTCCACTCCAAAAACCACAGCACAGCAAAATACTCAACATTAAAATAGTTTTTTCTAAATTGCACCTGTCAGCTTCTAAAACCAACTGGGGTGGCTACATCTATTTTCATACCTTGTGATTAACCAAATTATAAAAGGTAATCTAAATAATGGGCACCAGATATTAAAAAAATATCTACGTACAGACATCTTCAATTTAGCATTAAGAAATTATTTAACCCCCAAACATGCTGTTCCAGTATCAGTAAACAGCTTTGCAGTCTCTTCTTTACTGGCGTACAAAAATAAAATCTCAGAACTGTTTTTCTAACAAGTTATCTTCAACTTTTATTGGACTGACTCCCAACAGAAGTCCTAAAGTAGAAAAAAAATGCGAAAACCCTACACCCTAGGCAGTTTGAGAATCTGGAAAAGCACAGAAATGTGTACAAATAAAAGACAGAAAAAATATTTTACTCGTTAGTGCAGATAAGACTTGTTTTTTAGAAGGTCTACATTTACCCACATTGTTGTGTGCATTTTAGAAGACTTTATGCATACCCTCTATCAGGCTTTCCATTAAAGCCATCCACACCAAGAGCAGCAGGATTAACCCATACAGAAAGGTTACAATCAACGTAAATGACCAGAAAAGAAAACAATCATTCTCCAAACGTACCTGGTGCATTTGTATCTATATTCATTTTCAGTGTATCAGCTCCTGCAGAGTCAATGGTTTTACTGAAAAACACCACCTGAGCGAGATTCCTCTTTCAAACTAATTGGAAGGAACACAGGGACTCTCACAGTAAGGCTGTGTTCTTCACAACCTCTTCTCCAGTCCAATTTTGTTTCAAAATGGGAAGCACTGCATTTAAATTCAAGAAATTAAAGCTATACTAGGTATGAGTGCAAGTCCACAAAGATGTATTCAAAACTAGACTTACAAGAGCTAGTTTCAGGTAAAAATAATCCTAGTTGGTTTTGTTTTAGCTCAGGAATACATCATTAAAACTATACTATGGCACTGAGTTTTACAAACAGATTACATAAACTTGCAATAAATGTGTAGATTTGTAATGCTTTTGGGATATTTGATAATTTTGATCAGAGTGTGCCTTCAGTACATTTACATTCCTATCCTTCCTCTTCAGGTTCATGGAAATTATGCAGAAGAGGTAAAACCTCAACTTTCAAGGCAGCCCTCACATAAATTTGAGTGCAACAACAAGAAGTGTGCTGGGATGGGAGCTTCATCTTCCTGTGGATCAGGTAGCAGTTTGCTGGCAAGAAGACAGGTAGCCCATATGCCTACATAGGGCCTCATGGCTTTCCGAAAAGCTTCTCCCATTTAGATTTATGAAAACAGATCTGTTTGGATGCTGCTCAGTGAAAATGCCAACTCTTTTGAAAAGACAGCTGTATGAGGAAAATATTCCTAACACAGGAATCTTTAAGAAGTGTGCCTGTCAACAGGCACCACTTTACAATATTTCCCAAATTCTGGATCTTATTAGGCAAGTTTGTTATTTTTTGTGCTGCAGGTCACATTGACTTTTCCTGTAAAAATTGAGAGGCCATGGAATACTGAACACAGCACTGGAGGTGTTGAAAGGGTTCTACTCCATTATCTATCTAGTTGGCAACCCAGGACATACATCCTATTCCAGCTTTCTGAGAAACAGGAAACAATACCTATTAACTACCCAGTGAAGAGTCACAGTAATGCAATACATAAGGAGCATTAGGTGTCAGGTAGGGATTATTATTCCCCAGTGCCAAGTCATATATTTGTTGCTGTACTATACAGCAGAAATCAGCTTTAAATTCATTGCAGAAGTAGCTGTTTAGGACGTAAAAAATTCACTGCTTAGGTACTCAAAATTAGTTGCACCGTAACAGCAAGCAGCCAATTACAATCCACTTGAAAACAAAACAAACTTACAAAGGATGAAAAACATCCACATTTTTTTTAGAAGTGTTGATGTCTTAGGTGCCTACTTGCTTTCTGCAATCACTCAGACGTGCAAGTATTTATATTAATACATGGTAATTGAAAGCATCTGTAAGCATATATAAGTACTTTCTCCCCACCTTATGAAAGGCATTAACAGATACCACAGAGCCGGTTTTAAACAACATTATTAACTGGAACGATGACAGAAAAACAAAGCCACCTGAAATGGCTGAAGCACAGCACTGTTTCCCGCTCCATCAATATCACACATAGACCAACTCAACCATTATCATCCATCAGCCCTGCATCTATTCCTCAGTGTGAGTTCCAACACCCTGAGCATTCCCAGAGAATAGAAGAAAACAGGATAATCATGACTGCATTGGGAGATTGATGCAGCAGCTGGTCATGACCCTGACAATGATTTCAGTTATTACTGCTTTTTTATTAAGAGCTTCAGAAAAGTTGCTTTTACTCTATAATAAAGTCAAGCTACTTCGGAATGGATGCTGCTTCCTAAAACCTGTCCTTCAGTCCCTGTGAGTGTGTAAGAAGGACTAGAGTACCCGTGATGTCTTCATAGGCTGGCAAATATGCCAGTGGAGCCCCAAAAAATGCCCAGCCTCCTGGAGCAATATCTGGACAGTAGTCAAACCACCGGGATGGACAGTTGATAGCTGGGGAAAGGAAAGTGAATGCCACCCTTCCCAGCAGTGCATTTACACCCTGCCTCCCCACTTCCTGTTGTCACCAACTCACGAGCATTAATATTTGGGCTCCATTTCAAATACACAAGTCAGCCCTGAGGACAGCAGAAGGGAGCTTTGGTGGCGAAGGTATGCCTACATGTAAATATTCTCAAGATCAAGACTTAAGAGCTGTGGCCTTTGAGCTCCCACTCGCTGCAGCACTCCTGCAGACCTTGTGAAACTTTAGTGAGGTGGGTTGCACACAGAAGTCCCTTGTCATACAAGCTGACTTTTTTTTTTGCAATCTGACTTTCAGCAAAAGGTGCAAGCCAAAAATAGTAAGTATTATTAGTAGTAATATTATAAAAAGGATAAAGACCATGGGATGAAGAACAGATTAATTTTGTCTTGAAAAAAAAATCTGGAAAGCAAACTTTTCTTTCCCTGAAACAGCCTCTGATTAAGGGCAGAAAGTAAGGGAAAACTGGCTGTAAAAATACTGATTTCATAGAGGCTGCTCCAGAGGAGTAGAGTCAGAGGGGAGCATAGCACACTCTTAAATATCACATCTTGGTGTGCTGCCAGAAGATAGATATGAAGAAGCCAAAACATAGCATGCTAGAGTTGCCTAAAGGCAACTCTAACAGGGACAAGTTTTAAAGTGGTTCCAAAACTCCATCAGGAGAAACTACCTTTGCTCTATGGGGACAATCACAGGTAGCAAACCACACAGCTGGGCAAGCTGTTATCACTGCAGCTCAAATGGAAATTGATTAACTTTAAAGGATGTGCTCACTGAAGAATACAAGCCTGCACGTTAAGACCAGGCAGGGCCGTGAAGGTTCTTTAGTGATTTTTGTAGTGAAGAACAGTATTTCTGTCCTAACATGAGGTGGTAATACTCAAATCCTTTTCCTAAAACACATGTTCCAGGAACATTGCATGGCAATGTGCTTGTATCATCTCATAATTAACTGTAATTAATATACAATCATTTCCAGACTTATATGTAGTTAAGCATTAACTTGTATTTCTATACTGTATTTGCTGAATGGCATGATATTTTCCTTCATTCCTCAATGCTATGTAATCATGGAGTTACAGACCTTATCAGAATGCTCAACTAAAACAATTTTTGTGGGGGTGGGAAGAAAAGCCACAAATACCTTATTATTATATAAACTTTTTTTTAAAAAAAAATGACAATTCTTAATAGAATTTTATCAGGAAATTAAACAATTGAATGTGGGACTACTCATTTACTCCAAACCCCAGTTTCAGTCCTTGTGCCTAAACCTGCATAGCAAAAAGTGGCATCATGACAACTCTTCAAGTTTCTACCTGGATTTCCTTACTATGCCCGATCTGTGTACGTACATGCCTACTAGACAAAATAAGCGCATACTTTGACTCTCCAGCTTAGCATAAATATAATTTAGTTGGTTCTTACATAATAAAAATGTATTGTCACTATATTTTAAAGCATTTGCAGTAATATTCAGTTGTGAAAAAATAAAAATACAACAATACAGTTTCAGTATTTTTTATCCATTCTAGCAGTACAGATAGTCAACAGCAGAACATCAAGGATGATTGGAAAACTGTTGTATATACAAAATTATACGTATTCAATTGTTGGCTGTTTGGGGGGATTTTTTGGGGGAGGGGTTGGTTTTGTGGTGCTAGGGTTTTTTTAGGTTTAGGTTAGGGTTTTTTAAAAAAATGTGTAATTAATAGCTCCTAACAGGTTTCTGCAATCACATCTATGGATGTTGCTCTGTAATCTATCACAAACTGAAGTGCTGCAGATCTCTACCGAATTAAAGTAAGTGCTTGATGCAGAAATATACCACAAGATAAACAGAGATAGCCCGTCAATCATCTGGATGGAATAGCTATTATAAAAAAATAAATATCTAGCAAGGTATTAGAAGTCTGGTTCGCTGCTTCTTTACAACTGAGAGGGAAAAACAGTAACACTTCCGAAATCCAGAGTAAGTTTCAACTAGTTACCATCAGCATCTCACTTCTACACGGGATCTGCCCATCTCAGGCTGTAAAAGCTCCGCCAGAGATAGTCCATCTCTTTGGAGACTTGATCTACAACTTTCAGCTGCGCTAGAAGGGCTTAACCAGTGTGAGGTGTTACTTTTATGTCTCTAGTACCACCTCATGCAGAGTTTCTGCCACAACTCAGTTAGGGAACCAAGCCTTATTAAATAAACACAGATTCTTTATCCCCTCCTTAATTCACATGCAAAAAATTATGTGTCATCTTATCCAGCATGATGCATTGGCACAAGCCATAAATAGACTGTTTAGTTGCACATTATCTGGAAATACAAGGCTGGAAAGGAGACAGACTGAGATTATGACTGACTTCAGAGGAGACCAAATAAACCTGTGAAATTAGCACTGGTATAATCCTAAAATGAGGTATTAGTACTAACAGCTACAATTTAAGCATTTCACCGGTCTTTCTCCATAGGTTTCCTCTTCTGAGAGCTAGGAGGGGTAAAGAAGATGGCAGGAGTTCAGTCCCCACGGCTGGGGAGGACACTTGTGCACCTTCGGGTGCCCTGTGCAGTTGGTACACAATGCACTGGAACAGGCTTTGACGCCAAATCCAATTCTCAGCAGTACAAAAAACATTCTTCTCAAAGCAGCTTTGGGAGGATGAGGAAATCTAATCCTAGAGGGAACCCTGGTGCCCATGTACAATAGAAATCCCACCCACAACAAAACAATTTTCTGGATGCACATCAAAGAATATACCCTCTTCAGAGTGAACACTAAATACACCCAAATCACAACTGTGTCAATATTGGCACTAGGAAATGAAACCTGACTTCTAAAACTGATGCTGGGAAAGACTCCAGGTGAAAGAAACTTCACGAGAGCACTAATACAATGTTCCCTGTGCTTCAGATGATGGCAACACAGGTATAAACCTTTGCAAAATACAATGTTAGGGTATGAAGATACCCCAAGGTTTTGCAGGACAAATTAGAAGTTTTAGGAGCCCTTGTTTTAAGACACATTCAGTTTACAGTTATATAATTCAATGCATGAATGAAAAAGACAAACTTTCTGCAAACAGTCCTCAACAGCATTTCAAGTTCCCAGTTAAATCTTGCTTCATAAACAAATGCTTGCATTTGAGGTGACAATAGGAATGGGTGAGAAATATCTGAAGCTTTCCTTCTTAACCCTAATGCAGTAAGTTGCTCAATTAAAACTGCCATATGACTTTGCTTCAAACAAAATTCTCTTCTTTCACAAGTTTCTCAGACTCAGAGTTTGTTTTGAGTTTAGGTTTTCTTTTTTTCCCCTTCCCTAAATAAACACAGTGCAATGCTCATTATCTGTCTCTGCCTGACCATTCTCAGTACTCCCTTCCCGGGGTCTTTCTACAACAAGACGTAACATTACAAAGAACGCCTATTAACCATTCTGAACACTGACTATGCTAAGGGCTGGGACAAAGAAATACCAAAGGGACTGGCTATTCCATCACCAGATCACAGTCAGTGAACAGGGCAGGCAGGAAGGCAGGCAGGCAGGCAAGCACACCAACAATCTTCAGTGATAGTTCATTCAGGGAAAGTTCTGGGAAACATCAGTGCCTTGCTCAGCCTTTTCCCTGCTGCCTCACTCAGCTCAGCCACTTCAGAGAGGAAGGTGAACATAAAATATGCCACCATTCCTTGTCCTCCCAACTGCTGCAGCAGCCCAGCTAATTCCTGAAATGCCAGATGTGCTCAGAACTGATAACCTGTACATCCCAGCACATCACTTGGGGCCCAGGAGAACGAGAAGAGAGACAAGGCAGAGGCTGGGGGAGATAGGACTCACACACATGCACACACATGAACGCCTCTCCCTTTACACAGCTCTAAATAAAATTAAGCCACTCATGTCATTTCCACTGCCAGCTTAGCTCAAGCATGGTAAATTTCCAATTCAACTCATTCACCTCACTTTGATCCATGCTACACATGCTGCCTTCTATTCATATCTACAACCATCACTGACAGCAGCAGAAAAAGTATAAATGCAACAATAAAACACTTTTCAGAGCAAGAATCTAGTGGGAACTACAGGATTAGGTATTTTTTCCTTTAATTTTTTCTTTACATTTTATTAGCCTGATCTTAACATGGTGCAGCACAGTTTTATTTCTCTTGCAGCACATAAGAGATCAACACAATGAATACACCCAAACCAAGTAAGCTTAAATAGACAGCCATTAACTTTGCTCCTGGCCTTGCCCCTAAATCTTCCTTCTTGGCCTTTCAATTAAACCACACAAGGCATCTCCTTAGAACTACAGCTTTTAAGTAAACAGATAAAACCATGGAAATCTCAGAAAGCAAGTTAAACAGAACACTTAGCATAACAAAATAATGACACAGCAGCAAGACAGATGGAAATGACTTAAGCAAACTCCAAAACCCAGTTTCTTTTTTCAGTATTTCTCCTCATCAATTCTGTCATAGTTTATTTACAAATGATTAGAGTGAATTACAGATTATGCAGTTTCCTTTTAGACCAGTAAAAATTTACAAAAGCTTTTAAACACAATCTCAAAAAGAGGGTCTGGGGGCAGAAAACAAGGTAGGGAGGAAGGGAAGGATGCCTGTGCATATGTGTCAAGGTATGCATATTTGGAAAGCAAGAGACGAGGGATGTTTGCATATATTCATACAAAGAACTGTATTACATACATATCCTATGCACATAAACAGAAAGTAACTGAAAGCCTCATACAACAGCTGCTTTTATATCATGTCTTTGTGACACATCCAAAGAACTAAACCCCAATATGCCACTGGGTAAACATAACCCTCAAAAGAAACATGGTTTGGGTCAAGAAAATTCTAGTCCTGGTTTGCAAAGACTCAATCCAGAACTGCATTTTTGGAAGCTAATTCAGAAGAAGTTTTGGATTTACTAACAGTCTTCTGTATTTAAGAGAGAAAAAACTTTAGCCGAAGAAAACTTCCAAACGTGACACTCTTACTGTGCATTAAGTTTAAAAACAAGATTAGCTTACCACAAACACTGAAGCACACAGACTTCACAGCTTCAGAGAATAATTTAATACCTTCACAGATCAATCCATAGATGAGGACCAAGTCTTATTGCTATGAGAATCTTGGCTTAAAGAAACAGTTTTGAATTTAAAAACATCAGCCATGGGCGCTATTGTTTTATCCAGTACATACTTTGCACCAGGAACATTTATTGGCAACTAGTGATTCATTATTACATCTCAGAAATAAAAACAGATGCGAGGAAACACATGGAGCAACATCAGAACCACCTCACCACCTAATTACCTTGATAAAGGGACTACACACTTAGTACAGATGTTGACAGATATATGTTTATGCAACTAAAGCATTGTCTGCACTCTCTCTAAATGACAGGAAGATTATTTAATCCTGAGCATCATAAAGTGAGTGGACCCTCTACTTATGTAACAAAACTTGTAGCGAGTTTATGGGAATTCTGTTTAGGCCTTAACCTCGGAAGGGTCTGTTTACATTTTCCCCAGCCTAACAGGATTTGTCTGCCCATCTACAAGATGCAAAGAAGTGGCAAAGATAACATTATGTTGCTGCTGGTTTGGGTGGAGTGTTCAGGGAGCTTTCTTTTCATGAAAGCTTGCAAAGTAAGATCCAGAGCCCCGCACAAACCCAGGTGTCACTTGCAGTCTAGTCAACAAGTACTACAACTTGTAAAATTATCCTCTTCACATGTTCACTGCCTCAGTGAATCCAGCCTGACCTTATGGAGGTTAGGACCTTTGTTTTGAAAATGCAAGCTTATTAACAAACATCCCAAATTAATGATCCCAAATTAGTGATCCGTAGAGTTTTATTACCCTGAACTACTTCAACTCAAACTAAAAACCATGTAACACTTCCATCAGTTGGGAGATACATAACCCATTTATTTATTTATTTTGGTGCACCTCTCTCAGAACCGACCCAGAACAGCCCTTCCTGCACCAGCTCTTCAGACTTTTCAGCTCTGAGTTTATCCACCAGCAGGCTGAAAGAGTCATCTAGTGGCCACAAACAATTCCTGCAGCCTCACCAGCTTCTGTAGTCCAGCTGCCAGGGCAAGACAAGGTTTTTTACGGCTTAAGGCATGCAAGCACTGACAAGACTCCACTGCAGGTCCAGTATCTGAAGCATGGCACAGTCCTGGCAGCCTTGCTCATCATATTCCCTGTTAATGTTCCTCAGCATGCCCTAGATACTAGCTTCCCACTTCCAGCCCATGTCATGACCAAAACCAAGTTCTCTCCTTATGCTAGGGAGGAGGCATGGCTGTGTTATTTCTAACCCTTGTGCAGGTGCCTGTTCCTCTTCAGGGGTGGGCAAACCTTATCTGAGTGAAGTTGCTACCCCTGGGAAGCAACAGTTCGGGTGACATGGATTAAAGTGCTAAGCAGCAGCAGCAGGGCAAGCCAAGGATCCTCCTTGGCCCACATCCCTTCTCTGCCACAAACCTTGGACAAAGCACATGAGTACTTAGATAAGGTCTCTCAGCCATGGAAGAACCAGCTACCTAGTAATGTGCAAAAGAAAGAACCATAATAGATTAAAAGGTATCTGAAGTATGAGTTAAAATAATGCTCTGATAAACAGTATTAACATCTATAAAAATCTTACTAAGCTTCATAAATATTTGTAATGTGCTATCAGTTCTCTGTACAACCCCTCCAGCCAGGTATGCTACAGAAATTTAAGCACAGAATTTTTTATGAAAACATCACATATTCATTCTTCAAATGAATGGCCGTTTCAACTATGTAAAAAAGTGGTAATGATTTTTCATATCAACATCTTGGTTTTAAAACAAACTCAGATCTATTTTTTTACTCTGTGTTAATCTGTGTTACTGGCTAAATGACTGAATTGCCGACACCTAAACACACCTTAGGCAAGACTGTCTTAGGCTTTTTTTTTTTTGTTCCTGGAAATCACTTTGCTGCCACACTAATGCCAGACTCTGGAAGAACATGTTGCTACTCCTCCTTCACAGACCAGGAGTTCCTATTTGCATATTTTCTCTTGGGATGTTTGCACTGTTGATCAGAGGTGAATCTAATACAGTGAGCATCAGTAATGGTGCAAATCATCACACACAACTTCCACACCATTTTATAATATGCCCCCTTATGCCCTGCCATGCGGTTTAACATCCTATAACTTCATCCCAACACCAGCTTCCCCTCCCCACCCCCAAATTAAGGAACCATACGTTCTCCAAACCTTTCAAGGAAGCCAAAAGGCTTCCTTAAATTCATACTTAACCGTCCTGTGATTCAGAGCTTCCACCTGCCTCAATCACCTCACTCACAAAAGTGTCACCCAGCTTTTTCCATCAATCCTATACATCATTCAGGTACAACAAGTGAAAAATGCCATAAAATGCAAATTATCGTTCTGGTATGGTTAAGGAGCTCCAACCTATTTCAATCTTCAGTTGAAGGTGCAAAATAGTGGTACCATGACTAAATAAAGATGAGGAAAAAAAAAAAAAGATCCTTGCAAGCCCTAATGTCAGAATTAAAGAGAGAAGATACCTTCAAAATGGTGAGGGCATGAGCAACAGCTAAGTGATGTTTAATGCTCTGATCCCAGCAGGCAACACCTCCACCTTGCTTCACATGTGTAACAAATTCAGTGTTGGTCGATTTGCCCTATGTGAAGGACCTGCAGAAAGACTGACTCTAAATAATATTTATTTCTTCTCCAGGATGGGGGACACCTTATCCTTTTAGGTCAGTAAATCACCAAAAGCTATTTCTTGCTACTCACTGCTCAGCAGTCCAGTCACAGAGGTATCTGGAAATGAGAAAACAGTTCTGCAGCACTCAGAGGTTTGTACTGGCACTACCCAGATCTATTTCTCTAGTTCTTAAACAGGCCTAATTTGTATTACCAACATCAATATTTTGCAGCCTTAACTAGCCAGAATCATATGAAAGATAAGGCCACTCTTAAGACTTTATGTAACATTGATTTTATTTGGATTTTTATTTAGAAACAAATTTAATTCGCTTTATTTCTTTATCTATATATTTTAAAAATAAGATACCCTTTGGTAACAACAGTGAAAGAGTGGGTTCACAACTGGTCTAACACAGCATGCCAAAAAATGTCACTGATGAAATCAGTAGCAGACAGTACCAGAGGTCTACTCATGTCTACTGTGTTAGGCCAAGTCTTGTTGCCTTTTCTCATATTTTCAGTGAACTGCAAGAGTGTATGGGGATCAGGAATAGCCACCAAAGCTCATTTTGTCCTGTTACCACAGCAAAGATGCACATACTTTTTCTATCACATACATGTTCATATATATACATATGTAAATGTTTACATGTGTAGATATCTGTACATACTTTTCTGCAGGTACATGCAAGATAAAAGTGAACACCACACAGTAGGCCTGTTTTGCAAAGGTGACATGCAGAAAACAAAATTA
Source organism: Urocynchramus pylzowi (assembly GCA_013397555.1). Taxonomy (NCBI): domain Eukaryota; kingdom Metazoa; phylum Chordata; class Aves; order Passeriformes; family Fringillidae; genus Urocynchramus; species Urocynchramus pylzowi. The sequence continues at coordinate 92,739 of VZRH01000079.1, read as the reverse complement.
GTGGCAGACTTGAAAACAAAAGAAATTGCAAAATACCACAGCCACTCTTTAAGCTCCTCCCTCTGTGCATTAAAATTAAAATGGGAAGCTCCTTCTGAACCTTCTACTACTTCTTAATATGCAGATCAGCCAAAGCATGGTACTTTGCACAAATAATGTACTTTGTTAGTGCTGCAAATACCTAGGTTGGCATACTTCCTTTTGATAAATGGTTTCTGATATTGAACAGGCTTCTATCACCCCAAGAGACAGCCATAATATGCCTTTTCCAGAGGTCTTACCACAGACTTAACCTGGGAACTTTGGTTAGCTGGGAAGCTGCCTGCCCCCTTGCTCCCCACCAGGTTTGACAAAAGGAGCATATCATGCTTCTTAATCATCTTCAAGAGATGGCACAATGTTCAAGAATAAATTATTTCTAGGTATAAATCAAGGAGGCTGACCATCTTAAAACAAACACATTACTGACTGAAGCCTAACCATCTCTACAGCCTCTATTTGCACCTTAATTACTCAGCAGAACTGTGCTAAAGAGTTATCAGTCAACTGAAGATGTCTTTCTCTAAGGACCTGCAGGACAAGCTGAAATACCTCTTAGAACCGCCAAGAGCAAAGGATTTATTTGCTTTTATGTGCATTTGTCAACTCATACTGCAGAAAATGTAGTCACAAGCAACAGTGTAAACTGATGACAATATTTAGAGTATATTCGCTTCTTATGAAAGCTCATCCAGAAAGCACCTATTTTTCCTCTGCCTAACCACCACTTCAACATATTAATTTATGTTGAATATATGTATTCCTTATCTCACTAGAGGTCCACCAGAAAGCAGATGTCAGCAAACATCTCCAGGTGAAGATTCACAGTGCAGGGACTCAAGTCAGACATTCAGTGAAAGCCCAGCATCTAATTCAGAAAACCTCTACCAGAGTCTTATTCCTGTGATCATTTTGAATAAACCATGAGCCCCGCTACAGATGGAAAGGCCTCAGTCATGTTGTTAGAATATATTTTTTTTTCAAATGGGGCCTGGATAGCTGCCTGCCTTACTGGATCCTTGAAGGGAGAAGGAAATACCTGAAATCTAGTAACTCTTTACTGCTCGTGACTATCAAGAAACTGCTTCTTGAGTGAGTTGTACTAAAATTCTGTTTACTGAGATTTGTCAATGCACAAGAGGCCCGTGTGGAATTTGCCTGCATCTTTACCAAAAAAACTTCCAGGTGTTTACACATCTGATTGCTGCTTCCAAGTTACTCCACACATTAACAAGCTTTGAGGGGCAGCATTAGTTACAAAAAGAAAGTTATTTAGTTAAGTATGGAACAGTTACAGCTACATTAGTACAATTTTAAATTTAAAACACCCTTATATATTCTTGTAGCTAGCAGGGAACAGGAAAACTCAAATTATTTTCATTTTTACAGACAGTTTAATTTTTTAATTAGCTTGGGAAAAATATTTTGTTTGAACATCTGCATAAAGACATCACTTTAATTTGAAAGTATTTTAACCTCCTGATTATCATAAAAAGCTCTTTACTGTGCAGTAGTGAACTAACAGATAAAAAGGGGTGGATACATTTTGAGTAACTTTCCTCTGCAGCAGATCCTGCTCATCTTCAGCTGAAATGCACAGGTTTTTCTGACAGCATCTTCTGTGGCTGCTTTTGAAAAAAGAAGTAATCTGTAAAGAATTACAAAAGCCATGCCCTTCCATACTCAAGTTTCACATCTAAAGAATCTCAGATACTGCCAGGGTTTCAAGTCAGGCTAGCTGGCCATCAGGGAAGACTGTCCCAAAGCAGCACATGACCCCAGCTCCCTGCAAAGTCCCTCCGCTGCTGTGACCGTGCTTCCCTGCAAGGCTCTCCCAGCATCATCCCACACAGAAATCCAAGGAGAATGGTCCAAACTGCTACTGTTACACCATGCCCACAAGGAGGGTGGACACAGCACTGTTAAAAGGTGCTGCAACAGGGGCAGCACTCCTGAAAGTGCACAGAAGCTGTGTACTGGCATTTACAGAACCATGGCCATGGCCCAGCTGCATCAATTCTAGAGCATTTAAGGTCCCTTGTATTGTGCCATAACTTGGCTACCAAAGAAAACATTATTTTTGTGGTTTACTCTTAGTAAGTACCTTCTCCACTTACAGCAAAAAGCGAGAATCTTATTTTTCCCTCTGAAAGAAAGATACAATCAAACCAAGTAGCCAATTTTTAAGTTTTTTGTCATGTTTGCGTTTCTAGGTCATTATTTCAGTCCTTTTGGCGTCATAAAAGCTGTGCAAGCTTGGCAGGGATATTAGAGTAAGTTTTCTTTCTCATCCTGAAACTATCAATCCTCTTGTTACTTTCACACAATTATAATTTTTGGTTTGTATAAAGTTTTCAATTAACAGTATAATTTTGCAGCTTAAGGTACCCTAAAATATTACTCAAAAATCTGAAGACTCAATATGCTGCATTTTTCTATGGTTTTCAGTTTACTTTCATAGGGCAAGGGAAGGAACAGAGACAACATTTTCAATTCTAAACTTTACCATCTGAGCACTGTCCAAGCAAAGTACACATTGATCATTTTATCCCTTGTCAAAATCCACTAGCATGGATTTCTGTACTTGCATGAAATCTCAAAGAAAGTAACAAGGCCCCAAACAAAATGCATGGGGTATAGCGAATCTCAAAACAGGAACTTTACCTTGAGATGTAACATTTGACTTCCCTAGCCAAAACACAGCCCCAGTGAATGCGTGCTGAATACCTGTTGTTGGTTTTACATGTGACAAAAGCCTGAAAACTACTAACAAAAACTTCCTGAACTCCACAAATCACACTCAAGCAACCCTGCCACTTCAAAAACAAACAAAAAAAATATTAGAATATTGGCCATAGAAATGTACTCCTTTTACAGGCCACTCCAGAAGAAGCTATCTGTTTTTTTTTCAGGTAGTTCACCCCTACTGAAAATCTCAAGAGTAACTGATGAAATTAATACTTTACAGCATCAACTTCAGAAAGGATCACAGGAGAAAAAATAAAAACAATATCACAATTAAGAAATGTTATCCTCAGCATCAGTAACTAACTGATGCTATCTGCTCTGGAAACTATCCAGACTGCAAAATCATGTTTAAAAGATAGAAGAAATAGACAGAAGTGCTCTATTTCTGGAGATATGTCCTCCTCCTCTTGCACTTTACTTAGCCTGCCCTTAAGGCTCTAGCTCGACAAGCAGCAAGTATAGGCCGGCTCTGAAACAAAGAAGAGTAGAGTCCCCTGTCCTGCTTTTCTACTATGCACTCCTGGACCCCTTTTTAGGGGGCAACAGAGTTGTTCAGCTCTTAAGTCTGATTCACAACACATTAGCTGATCCACCACGTAGTGGTCAGTTCTATCCTTAGGCAGAAAGAGTTAAGCTAATAAAAACCATTAATTTTAGCTATGATCATTCCTACAGTCCAGTTCATTATACAACAAAAACACTAGCATAGCCCCAAGATGCAAAGACTCTTTCTTTCAGTAATAGTGCTGCCATTTAAATATGTTGATTCACTATTATTTCTGTTAAATATGTCTTATTCCACTTCTTTGTCAGGGAGCTGTAATTCAAATAATGTCTGTATCTTCTATCTATGATGAAGATGGGGGTCAACATTACACATGTTGAAGGTGAAAAAAAAAATACTCTGGAAGCCATTCCCTTCATGCCTACAAATATAGAGCACTTTACTAGTACCCTTGTGATCTCTCCAATGAGGAAGTATCCAGCTTTAGGACACAACTTCTTATCCCCCTTTGGTGGATTCCAAAAAACATTAACCAATTTCTACAAGCTAGGAGAAAATTAGGTTGCCAAAGTATGACAGCGAAGCAGCAAATGCTTTGACTCTAGCTGTCAGTGAAGTAGGAAAATCAGTTATAAGAACCAAATGTAGAGCCACTGGTAGGAGCCCTTTATTGATACAGGCTGGATTTTTTACAGCAGCCTCCTATCAATTGTAACTGAGATGCTGAAAATAGGTACAAACTGAATAAAACAGTACAAAGGTCCAATAGATGTTGCACTTGATGCTTCCCATTATGCTGAGGTACTCAGTGCTACAGAGTTTCTTTGCTGGCAGAATGCAAGTAAAAAGGCAGTAATGTTGGCAAATAAGGGTTGATACTTGGGCCCACAATGGAAATGGGAATCTAGAGCATAAGCACATTGACCATGCACTTCTTGTGAAGACACTAGCATGTAGAATTATCTTTAGATTCAACACACTGAAACAAACGGGCTTGTGTTGTCTTTTCAACACACCGATAAAATGTGCACAGCACATAAAATGTCTTTCGCTACTGTTTTATCCCTCAGAGTAATGAATAACACAGGGTTAATTTCTTGAGCACAAGTCTATACCAAGTAGTACATTTAGCAGCAATGAATTTAGAGACTGCATAGAGGCAAAACCAGGCAGTGCAGTATACCCAGCACATGCAAATAAAGGCCACAAGTGACTGGAAATTTTATTACTACCTCCTATACCATGTCCCTCCACCAATACTTAAGTGGAGCCTATAAAAATGGTCTGTTGTTTTTATTTTGGCCTTACACCTTTACCTACAAAGCTGTTCAACTGCAAGCAGTAATTGTGAAACAGTAATACAACACCCTTATGACTTCTACTTGCCCTGAAACTTGAAGAATCACAGGAGTGTAAAATCACAGAGCTGTTGGGATTGGAAGGGACCTTGAAGATCATCTGGCTCCAACACCTCTGTCACAGGCAGGGACACCTTCAACTAGACCACTTTCCTAAGAGCTCCATTCCACCTGCTCTTGAACACCTCCACGGATGGATCAGCATCTCAGGGTAACCTGCTCCAGTGTCTCACCACCCTCACAGTGAAGAATTTCTTCCTAATATCTAATCTAAACCTACCCTTCTTTAGCTTAAGGCCATGCTCGCTTGCTCTATCACTACATGCCCTTGTAAAAAGTCTCCCTCCAGCCTTCTTGAAAGACCCCTTAAAGTATAAGGCTGCTGGAAAGAAGCAGAGCTAACTTCCACCAAGGAAAAATGGCAAGTCAGTCATCACCAAAAATATTACCAGAAATCAACCCCCAATTTCTATTTTACTGTACCTCTCTCATTTTTCAATGCATCAAACTTTTCAAATACATCAAACGTGCTTCTCTAGAATGGCTTTCAGCAAAGCTACTGGAGAACCTCACTGTAAGATCTAATGAAGGGTTCCATGTCTTTCATTTTATAGAATGAACAATAAATTAAACTTGTCAGAACAGAAAACAGCTACTCAGATCACAGACCCGTGTCTGGATTAAGAGCACAAGCAATTCTGATTAGGCCTGAGATGATCCTGATCAAGATCTTTGATTTGTTACTACTGTCCCCTGTCAACTGGGGAGCAGCTCAGATCTGTAGCAGTGCCCTGTAGCTGCGGTGGCAGCATCCAGCACCAGGCTGGCCCACCACAGCTGCGTGTTTGAGTGGCTTCTCATGAAGAGTCCCCAGCAAAATCACTCAGAGCATCACAGCCAGAGCAAACAAAGTCGTCCCATTAATCTGACTGTTATAAGGCAGTAATAAAAACACAGCAAAAGCAGAATATGACAACACAAAGGTTATTTGTGTAACCTATCACCAGTTACAGATTAGCAATTTCAGAACTTTGAGAAATTACAGACAATGATGCTCATCTGTTTGAAAAGCTGAAAATTGATAAATGAACCTGTGATATTTACATTCTCTACTGTGTAAAGAAAAATAATTTAAAAAATCCAACGCAACAATGTAAGAAGACATCTTTCCATAGAAGTTGCCCATCTGTTGCAACTGACATTATTCTAAACACTGTTTTCCCTCAACCAACCTGGCTTCCTTTCTGAGGGATGCTTGGCAACTGTAAGAAGTAATTTTTCATTTTTGCTTTTCATGTCTATAATTTTATTTCCATGTTATAACATCACACCACTCCCTCAAATACATCACGCTGTTCTAGATCCACAGTTATTACTAAAACACTGTAAAGTCTCTTCTCTTGCATTACTCAATCCATCCAGAAGTTCTGAAATAACCTAAGTGGGTTTTTAAAGTTGTTTAGAGTAAACTTTACCTTTATCATCTGTCCTTTATGGCTGTATTTGTGTTATACCTATTTATACTTTTCAATGAGCGAAAACAGATATTTACAAACTATAAACTTTTACTGACTACAGATCTTTGCTACAGCAAAATACATCATTTCCTGAGTATACTCCATTACAGTATTAGTAGGAGCAAAACCATCTAATCAGAGATGGCAACAACATAATTGCTCGTCTCTTGTTATTGAGCCGGGCTAGGCTGCGACTCTTGGTTCCTCCTCCAACAACTGCCTAGACCCACGCGAGGTACGAGCGGCACTCACCTCCTCTGCCTTCCCGGTCACAGAGCTGGCACACAAGTGTTTTCGGCGCAGCGTTCTGCCATCCTGCCTACAGCCCTGGCGCTCTGCAACACACCACGACCACCGTGACACCGCTTCTCCAGCCCGGCGTTCGCCTGTCACAAACAGAGCCCGCAGCCACACACGGACATTAACTCCAGACCGATGAAAATAACTCTTTCGGGGGAGGAGTAACAGCGCTGTTCCGAGGGAAACGAAAAGCAGGAAGCTGATCTCAGCAGCGCGGGGAGCACGGACGGGGCGGAGCAGAGGAACGGAGCGAGGAAAAGTGGAGCAAAGACTCGCTGCTTATAGCTTGGCTCTGGCAGTATGACCAACCAGCACCGCATTACTGAAATACCAGCGCCGGGGCTGACACGGACGCCAGCACCCCCTCGCCCAGGGGCACAGGCCCGCGGCAGCCCCGCGCAGCGCACTCGCCGCACAGGTACCGGCCCTGCGCAAGNGCCCCGGATGCTTCCCTGCTCGCCCCGCCCCGGCCCGGGGTGAGGGCTGCCGTGGGCGCCGAGCCCGCTATCACGGGTGAGCCGGTGTGAAAGGGCACGTCCTGCGGGACCGACTCAACGCTCCTGCTCTGCAACTGCGGGAACTCCTCCGGCGTGCTAAAAGCAACAGATTATGGCATCTTCTGAAAGACTGAACTGCCGCGTCTAGCGCGTAAATAACTTCTGATAAAGTTTAAAAGAAAAAGGGGGGGATTCTTTAGGAAAACAGCTTCAAGAACTGAGAGGCTTTTTATGCTAAAACTCAAACTGACTCCAAGCAGGGCTTAACCTCGACAGCAGCATCTCCCCACCCTGTAAGAACTTCACCTCCACGGGACTCCCGTTCCTACAGGAAGGCAGGCCACGGAAGATCGCTCCCTGCAGGAGCTGGCAACCCCGCGAAGGCTGGTGCTGCCGTCCTGGCCTGTGCCAGAGTCGGGCTGCTTCTGCTGCTTGCCTGTCCCCCACATTCCTGAGCAGCAAGACTGGTTTGTATCATTTAGGACAACGTTACAAAAACCCCACAGAAAACAGTGATATGCAGCATTCTAAACAAACATGAGCTTGGAAAACAAAAGCCAAAAAAACAAGGGAGGGTGGACTGACTACCATGAGAGCCATCAGACCGTGTTTCAAAGTAATAATTAAAATTCATAACAGGAAACAGCGTGGCAGTGGATGTTTGTAACACTCACACAGTAGGATCTACTCTATACCTCTTAGCGAAAAGGAGACAATCCCCATGCATTTAGGGCTTTTCTAAATGAGGCTGTAGGGACACTACATGGTTTTTACACCTGTCTTACCCTCTTTCAGGTCTCAATTTTTTGCCCCATTAGCTCTGTATGCAGGGTGTTGTGTACTGGCAGGTACAGAGCAGATACAGGGCCAAAATAAAATAGTATATCAGTTTAAGCAAAGTTCTCACACTTTCAAAAATCCCATCTGATGTCCTCTACACTATACTGACAGGAGAACAGAAAACAGAGGCAAGGTGGACAACCAATTTTATTTTTATCACTTCTTTCCTTGTCTGCTCAGTATAGGAACCTGTAGCATGTCTAACTCCCATCTGGAAGATTCCGTTCCAGATTATGAAACTCAGCAACTTCTTAGAAAGCATTTAATGACTCCTTTTAAATTCACTGTGGCTTGTTCACTTTTTGACATTGTTTCAGAGTATGTCCTATACTCAGTCTGCAGACAAATCCAGACTGAGCTAGAAACATAATCACACCTCTCTCCTGGCCTCTCTCCAAAGCCTGTGGCCTTCATTTCCAGGAGTGGACAGACAGGACCCATGCCTTTGTCCCAAGGCTTCCCAGTTCACAGCCTGCCTGTGATGACTGCAGTTACACTGAATCCTGAGGCTGTAAGCTGAAGGTCACTGATGCAGACATACATTCCCATTTACAGCTCCTCCAATGGAGCAGTCAGCTCCGACCGAGCGGATGCAAAGCCTCATTGCAGCAGGATCTTCAGGTGCTGCAGCAACATCACAATAGCCACAAGGAGACTAAAGGCAGCCTCAATCCCAGCATGCAGGCTAGGCTAGCCAGAGTATGAGCAGCAACACACCACATCCTATCCACTTTAATATCAATGCCATTTCTGCACTAGTGTCTCTGTAGTTTGGCAGCTTTAACCCTTTTCAATCATAAACTGAGACACTAGTTTTACTCCCACGAGTACTTAATGATTCTTTTTGGGGGAAACTATTAGCACTGGAGAGATATACAGCTGCTTCCTTACTAAGGAAACATACATCTTAAAGCCAGAACTATATCAAAACTGCAAATGTGATTTACACACCCAGCTGAACAAATTTAATGAGCATTTAAACCAAGAAAGCACAAAACCTGCATAGAATATTATGCTGCAGTGATATGTGGACCAACAGCAGACAAGGTGAAAATACAGGTAAGAGCTCTTAATAGTAAACAACTTGAAAGAAACAGCAAAGATACGCCCAAAGCTTTTCTGATACAATTATTGTTACATAAATACCTGGGCTTCTCCTCAAATCAAAACCAACAATTGTACCGTATTACTCACAGCTCTGGGAGTCCACAACACCTGAGATAAATGAGCTCATAAGCCCACCACCAATCTCAGGGTTATTCTGTGTATTTCAGAGAAGCTGTTTCCTACCTGCTGTACAGAAGAGACTCTACAGCAATGAGCGCTGTTTTTCCCCTGCTTCTCAATTTCATACTCAGTTTTCAAAGGGCACTTCTTAGTTCTCACCAATACTGGACAGGTATGTGTTACTACAGTGTACAGTACAGCCTCCTTCCTCCCCTCTACTTCTTCACTTCAGGTACACAGGTACACCTGAGAGTATTTCACTAGATACAGAAGAACAGTCTCTGGCACTCCTGACATGACAGACAAGGACAATTTATTTCAGCAGCCTCAAAAGCAGGAACAGAAAGCAGAAATAGAAAGCAGAAACAGCAACTTTTTTTCTTTTTTCCCTAAAAGAAGTACTTCTGGTAACAAATAAATATAATTGACCATTGCTATGAGGTTAACTAACAAATCACTTAAGGCACATCTTTAACAACTAAGGTACATATTCAGTCTATCTTGAAGTTTTGGTAACAAAATAAAACTTTCTCACATCTTTTAAAGTAACCTGCTATTATTTATTTTGCAAATGACTTTAAACTATTCTGAAAGACCCTCCTCCACCAGCCCACTTCAGTCTTTTATTATTAAAGGCACTTCATCCTTAAGATGACAGGTCATACAAAGAAAAAGCTAGAAAAACAGGCTAAAGTGCTGCATTGTTTTCAGTACAAAAAGCTCCATTTCTTTAACCCTGCCTTTCTACGCAAGAAACTTCCTTGAGAAACAAGAGTAGCATCTGCTTGTACTTCAAATAATTACTCTCTGCTCATTTGCCTCTTCTAAGTCTCCTTGACTGAGGTCAAGAAAAGAAGTAGTACATTTTAAAATCAAAGTTTACCATTTCAGTAGGATTTCACAGCCAGGACTGTTAAAGTAATGTTATGCCACCATTCTTTTCAAAGCAAAACAGTTTGTGCTTAACACTACCAAACAGTTGGACTTCTGTCATTATCTTTGCTGACTAGTGTTATTACCCTGTCCAGAGGTCTCCCACTGCAATACAGATACAGCAGTACATGAGCAGTTTTTAACACTGCACTCATTACTTCCTACAGGTCTGCAAAAGGAACTAAGAAGCTGAGTCTGTTGGTAGGCTTACATTCATTCTTTCAGGCATCCATATCATCTACAGGACAATGTTTTAATGTCTTTGAAGTAATTTTGGAAAAGTTGAAAATCCACTACTTTAAAGTGTGTCAGCTTTCTTCTTGCAGAGAGATACACATTTTTTTAAAGCTTGAAAATGGTCAAAAGGGATCATCCTTTAGCTACTAGATAAAAATCTACCTCACAAGAAGGCATAAGGAAGGAAGTAGCAAGCACTAAAAGTGTGGGTATGAACACACTTAGAAGTCCAAGCACTTTCAGTCAAGCAGTTACTGCTTTAAAACTAACTTGATGGTTTGTACTGCTTAAACTACAGCTGTCAAAATAAATTTCCATGTAACTATTTCTCACCTCTCATTCCCTACATTGATGGCAGGTGGAGATTAGGCACCAAACTATCTCCGTATTTATTTAAAACAAGCCAAGCCAGAGGTAGTTTGATCACACATTTACTCACTCCATCAGTTTATCTATCTTGTCCTGAACTGACATGACATGATGACTTCTCCTGGCTTGTTGCTTGGGTACTTTATGAGCATTAAAATCACTTAGGACCAGGACAGAGAAGATCTGGCCAAAAAAGATAGAAAAAGTAACACTGATTAATCTTGCCTGGCTGAACGCTTTCCCCTGCTATATAGTAAGGAAATACAGCAGCAAACAACAAAATTAATGAAACAAACTTGTATCTTGAGAGTATGCTTAAAACACTCGAAACTTAACCTGGAAGTGACTAGCAGTGAAGACATCCAAACAATTCTCCAATCAAATCTGCAATTTCAGTCTGCTATTGTAACCCCGCCTCCAGTAAAATTCAGACCTGAACTGTGCTCACCTATGTATAGAGAGTATTGCAGCAGTACTAACAAAGCAGCGTCTCTATCGAAGCTCCATATTTTATTCCAACTCCATGAAGAAATACAATTTTAATTACTAAATCTAAACAAAGTCATTATTCACCTCAGAACAGATGCGATCCCCCAGTCCAATGCTTATATACCACTGCAATACCACACAATTAATATAACACTAAACAGACACATTAACTGATATAACATTCCAAAAAACATTGACAATCTGTGTATTCAGAAATAGCAGAATCATTGTTTTTATGATTCCTGGATCTCAGCAAGAAGAGAGCACTTCTCTTAGAAGTGTTATCAAATGTTTTCATATATGCACATGTACATAGCAGTGCTTTCTGAGCTATGCAGTACATTAACAGCACATTCCCATCATAGGAAGTCACTGCCCTGTTACCTGCTGCACACACCCACACATCTCAAATGTCAGAAAAACTTCAGGTACAAACATCCTATCAGATAATGCACAAAATACACAAGCCAAAAATCCTACCAACAAGCAGCATGCTATCTCTTCTTATCCCTCCCGCACACTGTTATCCTGAGAAGTTAAATACCAGTTCTTCTCTGCTATAGGTGGAAGGTAGTCAGATATTACATACAATGTGGCAGAATAAAATCCTATTACCATTGCCCCCTTTTTAGAATTACAAGAACAAGTTATTGACAAATTTACAGATGCAGAAGTTTACTTTTCACAATGTAAATTCACATATTACTTGTAGCAAAAAACACCAACACATTTCCAGTATCAAAGTTTCTTAAAAGTAGGAGGGTTTTGTCTAGTTTTTACTTTAAGAATAATGTCAGCTGTTCTCCATGAGGTTAAAATGCAATCCAAAGTTTTAAAAAGAAACTTCCATTAGTATAATCTTCTCTATTTTCTAGTTCTAGAAGAAAAAAAATTTCCAATCAACCCAGTCTTCTTCCTAGATGTACTGCTGCAATATTTTCTAAACATATGCTTAAAAGAGGTGCAAAGACTCAAAGAGCAGTTGAAAAGAAAACTATTTCATTCTGCTAATTTGCATCAAGTTTTATAGTTCCTATCATCCCTCCTAAATGGAAAACTAATTGCTATAAAACATCAAGCCCAATTAGAAACAGCCACTACACACAACTGTTTATTTGAATTTTCCTTTAGAGTATGTACAATCATTTTTACAGAATCCTCCAGTATTTGGGCCAAATCTTGTCATCTTTTCTGCAAGGGAAAAAAACCCCACACTCCCTCCAGTTTCACATATCATTCACTAAGTACTTCACTGAATTCAAATCCTAATATATTTAAAAATAAATCTTTCAAATTTAACTTATTTTAATGAAATGCTGAAAAACCATTACAGAAGCCCGAGTTCTGCTTTCAGGATACATTTGTAATTTTCTTCAGGTTTCAGTATTAGCTTGCACATTAGAAAGCCCAAGTTGGGCACCTATTTGTATATTAAGACAGTGATCAAGTGCCATGTGAAACCTGAGCACCTGAACTAGAGCTCAGATTTTTGGAGCTTGATCCCACTGGTATCACTTCTGCTAGAATTCTGAAGTTTAGCTTTTGTTTGTGATCTGTGACCTTTAGATTTCCTTTTACATTTAAGGCCCAAAAATCTGACAGACCTCTGTAAGCACTGGAAAAAGTTGGAGAACAAAGTGGGCAAGATTCAGAAAACAGGGAAGTGACTTAAAGAAATATATTTTGTCTACATCTGTGGACAGCTGGCAGCTGTGCCAGCAGCGGCAGGAGATGAGATCAGTCTCTGTGGCAGCACTGAGTGAGAGGGAGCAAGCACGGAGGAGAGGTCAGGTCCCTGCAGGTGGGTTGCCATCCCGTTCCTGGCATATTCAGGTTATATTTTCCTCCATAAACATGCTTGCTGGAAAAGTGAGCAGGGCAGCAAAAGCAGCAGGGAAATAATTTTCATTCAGTTTTACTTAAGAGCAAACCCTGCCTGACCTTTAGCTGTCCTTATGCTGCTTTAACCTACAGCTGCTCTCCTACCTCCACAGCCTCCCGTGCTACCCCTGCCCTCTGGCAGAGGGGGCCCACCCTTCCCCCAGGGTGCCTGCAGGGGTACATCAGCACACATCATGGTTTTGGAAACAATTGGCCTGGCACAGCCATCCCTGGGAAGCAGAGCTGCAGGAGGATGNGGGTGCGTTATGCCAGCATGAATGCATCATATAAATACATGAAGTAGCAAACATGAAAATCCAGCAAAAAAAAAATTTTCAACTATCCCTGACATGTGACCTAATCTTTAGCTGTTCTTTTGTTTTACCAACAACTAATTCCTCTGAGTAACTGCAACCAAATTGAACTCAAGGTGCTTCTACAAAAGCAACATTTGCAAATTGCAAACACACTTAAAAAAACAGTGTAATTTCATCTCCAGTAGTAAGTGCTGCTTGTTGCTTACTGTTTCTTATACCAGAGCAAAATATCTACTGTAACATCCCATGTGATGATGTCTGCTCTTGTCAAATGACCTTATACCAAAGCCAGATGTGAATCAATGACTATTACATAGTCTTCTCTAAAAGCTTCTCTACATTTTGTCTGCATACTATCTAAAACTAAAAGTCTTCTCATTCAATTAAAAAAAAGATGTTATTTTATCCTCTGGTCTGTGGTTTTCTCCACAGTGTTTGTGTGGGACTCAGAGTTAAAAGAAGTTTTTACTACGCAACACTTCACTTTACTGTAAGAGAATACAGAACAGATTACCAGAAGTCAAAATCCATTATTTTACTTCAAAAATGCAACTCTCCCCCTAAAAAAATTCCCCAAACCAATTTTTTTTTCTACATTCTAGTTTCACTCACCAGAAGTTAATGAAGTATGCAAAATGATACTGCACATAGAAATACAGATCTCTTCATCAAGAAAAATCATACAGGATCCCTGCATTCAAGTCTAAAATACAAGTGTGGGACACCATAGAAGAGGGTGGGTCTCTTCCTGCCACTCCAGCATGAATGCAAGGAACACAGATTCCAATCTACATGTTAGATAGCTGCCCGTATAAATACAACACAATAACAGCATTAACACATACAAGCACTTTGGAGGTGTTTTTTTGGCTTGTTTTTAACTGACAGAAAGAAAAGGTTTAAGATAGGCTACTCTTTACCAAAGGAGGCTTTACAGAGCCCAACTGTGTCCTTGGCTCTATGTGCAAAAGAGCCACTATACTTGTCAGGGTACAACACTGGCTTGCCAGTCATACAAACTGTCCTATTCCTGCACTTGTCCAGCACTCCTTAAGTTAATCACAGGTTAGCAGTAAGAATTATTTACACAAAAACATCATGCTGTGAAGTGCAGTTGCTACAAAGCTGACCCACTGATAACTTTCCACCACTGCATTTTGAACTGCAACAGAGCAGTACAATGGCCCATAGGAGACCAAAAAACTCCCAGATGCTGTTGTTAAACTCTAGAGAAGTCATCAGCTGCATCCCTCAACTAGCTGACCACCATTGCTGCTTTTGGGACCCTGCCTGGTACAGCCCAGGAAAAGGCAGGAGAACAAAAGCAACTTTAAGCTTTGGTGCTAAAAATGCTTGAGCAAGGGTAAGTGTGCTCCTTTAGAAGCAAGAGACTGTAGTAACAAGTGATTTGGTGTAGTTCAACATCTTCTCCAACATTTACATTTATATTAAAGTGATTCCAGTAATACAATTTGATCTTCTGCTTGGGTGAACATGTGGCCTGTGAATTTAACAGCACCACTTGTAAACCAATGCAGTATATAGAGACACATTAATTCCCTGTCAACAGATACCTATGCAAATCTTCAGCACACTAATTGTTCTATTAGTTTTTTTAATGTTAATTTTTCTACCAGAGAGTGGAGGGAGGGTTGGGGAGAATGTTAAACACAGTCTAGATACTAAATTGGCTGGTAAACACTAGATACTTTAGAGAAACACAGGTAACTTGGTCTCTCTAAGTAAGTCAGAGACCTTACTTCTGTACTGTGACCCTACTTCTCAGTGCTGTGCTTACTTCTGTATTTCCCACATATTCTCAAGGACTCAAGTTTTCAATGACAGTTTCTTTACGGAAAGGCAGAAAAATAGGGCAAAAATTCTACCCCGAGCACCAAAGGCAGTAAGTGATCTCATCCTCCCCTGCCTCCCCTACTCCTATAAAACCCAAGAACAAGCCCTCTAATAAGCAGATCTTATCCCCAACTAGTTTTCACTTTCAAGAACAACAACAAAACTTATCAAAATAAATACCCAGTTAATTGAATAATCATTTCCCAAGAGAAAGTACTGTTTTCAACATCCAGTGTTCTAAAAGAAATCCACAAACAGGATTTGCAACATCCTAGCACTGGGATAGCTGTTACTGCAGCCTAACCAGATCTTGCCTCTTGAAGGATTGCCCAGGACATGTCCTTGTCTCATCAGCACCAATTGTCAGTGACTGGCCCCAGAGACTCAGTAGTTTTGGTAGTTCCTAGACACAGCAACCTGATTTAAACCAACAAATCAAGTACCAGGAACTCTAAGTGCACAGCCCAGCCCCATTCTGCATGACCTAACCTCCCCTTACTCAATGCAAGATAAACTAGCACACACAGAGCTCCATTCTATCACTGCCAAACCCCTACTGATACCTGTTCTGCCTTATTGAAAGAACCCTTGGGTGACCACAAAAACCAAGGTGAGACATACTCTTAAGATTTGAGATGATGCCAGGTTTTATCAATATGTATTTTTAAATGCTACATTTTAGCAAGGTGTTTCCAAAAAGTTGATGATAAACAATCTCTCCACTTTTTCTTTATAAGACCCCGCATGCACAGCCAGCTCTAGATCTCAAAATCCCTCAAATCAGACTTGGGAGGGATGCACAGAACTCTTGGCTTAGTTACTAAACAGGCAGTATATATTTGCCCATTTGTTTGGCTGGACTCTTTCTTGAGTTGTTTTAGCATTTACCAGAGACCAGTGATGCCCTGCATTCCCAAACTGGTCATGGAGAAGAGAGGGCACTCAGCACTTCAGCAGGGAATCTGGTGGATGGAGCAACTCCAATTGTCCCTAAATTAATCAAAGTCAGCAAACAGTTGAGGCATTTAAGATGGGGTTTGGCAGACAGGGAGGGAAGACCTTGGGTTTCCTGGAAGAAGATACCTATGTTGGAGGGGCACATGCCCTGGCCAGTCCTCTTCACCTCCCACCTGCTTTCTCTAGTAATACTGCAATTAATTTGGCGTTATACAGCAATTGCCATCAATTGCCAAACTATTCAACAATCTTTACCAAGCCTCCCAGTTCAGTATAACAATTTTAAGTACACCACAAAGCAGGTATCTCTCATGATCATTTATTTGCCACTGCTGAGAAACACCATCCCCCAGCATCCACTGGTCCCTGGAAAGCTACTTCTCTGCCCAAAAGGACATGCCACTATACACTCCAGAACCTTTTCCTGTATTGACCGTGTGGTCAAACTAAAATGAGCTGCTTGCACTACTCTTTCTAACCCTGGTATTATCATGATCGTTGACTTTTTGTGCATAAAGAAACGTAAGAATCAAACTTTACCCTGACATAGTGGTGTGAACAGGCAGCAGTAGCAAACGCTCTGCAAGCCACATTAACATCCATGTTTGCAGCATACTGGGACTACACTAAACACTGTTGAACACAGGCACCACAGTAATACATGATCTCCCATCCTGAAGTCTGAAACTGATTTTTTTCATCATATTTACATACAGGTATGTAGGGTTTTCTTCAAGTATTTCACATCAGTATAAGTGACCCACTGCCTTTGAGTTGCAATGGAAGTGAGGCATCTACCTCACTTATGTGACTGAAAATTTCAAACAGAAGAAATGACAGATTTAGCCAGGCTTGTTTCAATAAGCAACAATTACTTAGTTTACACAGCTGAGAGTCCTGATACATTACTCTGTAAATCATGCACCTTTTCAAGTGCATTGAACAACTTTCACTAGTACATTCATCAAATACTGAATTCTTGATAATTATTTACCTCCTAATCATTATTTTAAGATGTTTAAGTAAAAACTAGAATTTATTTCAAATTAGAGGCAAATGAAAGGTGTGACTATTGAAAATCACAGAATTTTCACTTGAAACTGTATCACCTGACAGCAGCCACTAAAATGACTCAGGTTAACTCTAAACCCAAAGGTTTTTCTAAATTTCAAGCATTCCTGCAAATAGGGGTATAAAAATAAGTGTTCCTGAAGCTCTCCTGTATTTTTGCAGGACAATGGTTTATGCTACTTCTTTGTGGCAGCTGCTGAGAACGCTCATCTCTATCTTGTCCCATCACCCCTGTCACTAATGAGGTGTAGGTATCTCACTGGACAAGACACTAGTGCAATAGGTCTGTAAGTCAAGAACATTTAAAATCAATTGTGTAGCAAGCTCCTTTCATCAATACTATTTCATATCAGGCGTGGAAGGATTTTCATTTTCATTTACCTTATATGGGTATTACAGATATCCCCACAACACAGGCTTAGAAACTTTCTCCACATCACAATGACAAGCAATTGACACCAAGTGGCATGGAATTTTAAATTTCTTATGAGAGTTGAATTATTTTTACTCCTAGTATCTGTCTACTGATTAAGAAAGCTACCTAATCTTAGGTAGCTGTTTCACCTAGTCCTGCTGAATTGCATTGTTTCTGTTGCATCTGTTTCACCTTAGTCCTACTGAATTGCATTGTCTGTCCACATAAGCAGCACTGTTCACATTCCCAAAAACACCTGGTTAATATACATATTTGCCCTCTCATTCAAAAAAAAAAAAATGGACATCAGCTGATTTAAAATAAAATCTCTAAACACAAATCAAGAGATTCATAAGTCTCAAACCAACACTTTGTGGTCCACTCAATCAGAGATAATAATTTCATCTTACTACTCTTTCTTTCAGTGTTACTTCTGCCAACTAAAACCCTCCAGTCCATGGATTTCTAAGGCAGACCAGAGAGGTTTTTTAAAAACGAGACTTGGAACTCAAAGCGCAACATTAAGCCAGCATGAGGATATAACCACAGGTCTCAAATCATGCTTTTGAGGCGACATACTTGATTAACCCCTTTGCTCTTTTGCTGTGCTTTACATCCTGATCACAGAATGTTTCAAGAAAGTGCTGGCCCATCAGCAGGTACATGGAAACAAAAGCAAGCAAAGTGGAGTAAGAATTCCAGCAGCCTAAATAAAGATTGGAACACTGGGAAAAGAAAAACAAAATTTCAGCTTTATGTTCTATATACTAGCCAACACTGTCTCACTAGTTAGGATAAGCTATTTCAATTATTGCCAATAATCCCACAACTCTGACACTTTTAATGATGTTTTGATTCTTCAGTTTCTGAAGTAAAATATCTCTGCAGCTTCACTGAAGCAGCAGAGAATTCCTTTGCTTCTGCAGTTCTTTAGCCCTGTGTCCCACCTCATGATCAGCATTCCCACAGTGTCAATGTGAATGTGCAAGTTGGAGATGCTCACTGCCAATTTGTTAAACTGTGAATGCCAATTATCACCAAGTTCCTGAATGGATTCACCCCTGATCTCCATTTACAGTGACAATGCACATTACAAGCAAATTACCATTGCTTGCTGAAAATGAAAGTCCTGTTCTGTTGACAAAGTATAAATGCTTGAATTTTCTGTCTGGAAGTAAGATTCTTGAGGGCAGAATCTTGTTCAATTATTCACAAGCCTAAGAAACACAAAGGAGGGGTTTTGAAATTCTGGCATAACCGACTTATGATCTGAATGCATGCCACTAGCAAAATGAGTTTATTACCTTTATTTTCCTCTAGATCACGTAATGGTCTAGTATAGAACAGTTAGCTCCTGCCACCTTGTGGGATTTCATGGATTTCCCTGAAACCTTGGATCATCAGTAAACTAGTGAGTTAAACAAATAAACATTTGGGAGTTACTTTTCTTGTGATTCATCCTGGTGAATGTTGAAATAAGAGAGAAATATTTATGGAGAGAGTATGCCATTTTGATTATTTTCTGGTTCATTATTCCTAGCATTGTTTATATAGTTGAACTGCTGGATTTAGTAATCTTATAGAGGGTGTTTTAAATATTTAAATATCTGTCAAGAGTCCTAAGTTTTAGAAACTGATGCGTCCAAGTTTAAAATAACATTATGATCAAATACCTGTCACCACTAGCAAAATTTCACATATTCAAAATAGATTCCACATAGAAATAATACAAATTTAGACTGAAAATCCTTGCATTCAGGTGCAATTTTTAAACCAAATAATAACCTCAGTCTCATAAAGAATTATGTATATGCTTAACTTTTTATATGGTGATAACACATCTAGTTTTCCCAAAAGACCCTATTCCATGTATTTACTTTTTAACTGCAATATGACTTTCTGTTTTATGTTTTTCCTCTCCTCATCCAGACACCTCTATCATACATGGCCAACTTAATGAATGAGTAAAATTCTCAAAAGAAGAATAAGTTGGAATAGAAAGAGTTTTCCACCACAGTAACAAGAAGGTGAAGATGCATGGATCCTTATCCTTGTGTCTTACATGTTGTCTGCTGCCCCTCTGACAGGCAATTTGTCATACCTACTTTGTGGAGATGCAAAAGACAACAGCAGCTGCAATCACTGGGAAGGGATGGGGTTCTCTTTTTATTTAAGCCAAACCTCTGCTGCTCCAAATATCAAAACTGCAAGAGTATAGAGGATTGAAGATGATGTGACTCCACGAACCTAATCAACAACCTCAACAAACCTGCTCCTGTCTGTTCTTGGAGTCAAGTGATTTTTTACAGATGCACAAAATGCAAGACCAGTTAGGGAGCACTTCTTCCCCCCCCTGCCCCAACTGCTTCAGTGAACTTGGGAAATCTATCATGCTGTGTACTTGCTCCTAACTATAGCAAACTTAACTCCTTCAAACTTAACTTCTGCTACAGAAAATCTGTCAACAGATTTGAAAGAGGAACAGTTCTTCCTGATGTCAAAAGCAAATCATCTCCACTGAAGCCCTTTAGTAGCTCATAAATGGACTCAAGAACAATAATTATAGATCCACAGCCAAAGGAAATGCAGCAAGAGTATATTTTTTAATCCATAAACAGAATGAATTTTTGCTCAAGACTGAAACAATGACAAAATGTCAGGCTATGAATCAATTGGCACAGCATACCTAAGGAACATAAATTGTATGTTCTGAAACAAAAAGTTTCAGAATCTCACTAGCTTGCCTGTGAGATTCTAACTAACACTAATTTCAGAAGTGAGGTTGTCTCTGACAGCCATTGTATTCCCTCACACACAACCTCTTATCTCTTTTTATATACTTTTAAGGTCCTAGTAGCCACACAATTAACTTACAAGGCAAAGCTCATAGGCATTCATGATAATCTCTGACTACACCTCTGCTTCAACACTGAGAATCTCTCCCAGAATGAGGTATGTCAGTGTCCTGTCTGGAAGGCACCAAAACACACCTCTCACAGCTGTCCTTACCCATCCCAATCTCCACTACAGGAAATCCAGACAGACAAACTGGTAGGGAACTCTAGAAGAGTCATCAGTCTGGATGATGAGGGAATCAGAACCACAGAGCATATTCTACCTGACCCCAAAACAGCCAGCACCTTGCAAGGATGGGACAGGCAGCACTACTCCCTATCTCACTGTGGGTGTTAGGAATACAGACACCTCCTTACCCAGAGCTTATTTACTTCAGATTTTTCCCTGCTCTGGAGTACCCTGATGTTATGTCAGTCTCAAAGTAACTGCAGACATGTATCTAAGAGCCACATTCAGTCCCTGGCTACAGAGAAAAAGAAATAGCAGGCTCTAGCAACAGAGTGGATTGGATCCAACACCCACTGCAGGTCTCCGTAACACCATAATGCATAAGAAGTAAATACTTGGACCTTGTAAGAAATTTTATTTTGATGCAAGTGAATCATATCCTGACATATCCTTTTATTTTCATTTTATTTCTCCATGAGTCCTATATTCTGCAGTGTTACTAATCCAGCAGGAAGATCCCTGAGCTAACTTTCTGCATGTCTGTGTGCCCATGACAGTCTAAATGCAGTACCAGAGAGTTGAGCTAGCACCTTATTCTTCAGAATGCTTTGAAACCAGTGGAAGCGTAAACACACTTCTCATACCCTGACTAAACATGCTCTCCTTAGTAAGTGTTACTCAGGTAGACCTGACAATACAGGACTCCCAAACAGCAGCAGACTGAAAAATACCTCACGATTTTTCAGTTCTTCCTGAAAGTACTGCACAATATTCTGAACACTAGCAGCAAAAACTGACCTGCATTAACTTTGCTTGAAGTTGTGAGTTCTCCAAGGAGACATAAACATCTGGTCCAGGTCAAGGAAGAGTCACGACATGGCTTGAGCCTGGTTCCCGTCTGAAACACTACTGCCTAGCTGTCAGGATAAGATTTGTTTTACATTTTCTCAGAAGATTTATTTTTCTACAAAAACATTATTTGACTTTCGCAAACTTTTGTTGAGGGAACTTTCCAAGAAGTTACATAAATTAATTACTTTATTCATGTACTTACTGGAGAAAGAAGTATTTAAAAACAAACAAAAACCCACAAAACAAACCAAATACTACTGGGCCACTTGCTCCTTCTGTTTTTTATTTTATCTATATTCCTATTGATCTACTTTTGCTGTCAACTGTTTTGCCTTACATTTCAAGGAGAAAAGAGGAAAGTTCTGAATCTAATTGTCTTATTTCTTGAGAAACACCTCTAAAACTCACTCAGGTTACAGACTTTACAAACTTCTCTTCTCAAACTTCTACACAGCCTGCTTTATGAGATTTCCAAGAGGAACCTCACTGCTTCATAAACCAGAATACAATCAGATCCATCTTCACCATTGTTTCATTGATGCCAAGCCACAAGAGCTTACCCAGAACTGTGCACGTGCCCGAGGATCTGTGCCAAAAGGTCTCAGAGCAGGATCAGGCCCCTGTAAGACTAGCTGCATGTAGAGCTTCAATCCTGAAACTGCAATAGCTCAAGAAGACTGCTATGACAGAGGCATTGCAGGACTGGGCCCTAAAATAATCAAGTATATAAAGATCTTTGTGCTCTCCACAACTGAAGCACAATTCTTAAAAATGAATGGAACAAAAAACTTTTGTATTTGTGAAATAAAAATCAATTCTTTGGACAACAAGCAAGACCAGCATTCTTCAGGACAAGCTCCTTAAAATCTATAGGCTGTTTTCCCATTTTTTGTTTTATTGGGTTTTTTTTAGAATTTGTTTTTCAGTTGTTTTGGGTTTTTTTCATGCAGACAGAATTACATGAATAATGCTGCAAGGCCCCTGTCCTAAGGATAAGTCCAACAGATAAAAAGACTCAGTCCAAAAGATGCAAATTTGTTCCCATTTAAAAAAAAGGTCAGCAGTTAAAAAAAAACTGATAGTGCTGGCTGGAACTGTAGAACAAGGATGGCAGATAACTTCCTTGGGATCTACAGATTCACAGTATAGCATACAGATAGTTAAATCTGAAATCAGAAGGTGAACAAGATATTAAGAGCTTTCTGTAAATCAGATTCTGGTATGCTCAAGAATGTGTACCAACTGAGAAAACAGAAGTTATTTAAAACCCTGCGTGCACACAAGTCCACAGTTCTGAACTGTACTAGCCTAAGAAACAAAAGCACAAGATCCATGGATTCTCAGTCTTACCTGCTTTGAAAGACAGTCATTAGACTTGCTTGTTACTGACCCAATACTAAACTACAAGTTCAAACTTGGCACCTGAATTACAAAGTACCCTGTAAAACCCCACACTGCCACAGTGTTGACTTCCTTCCAGGCCACTCGTACCAATCCTTACAGCAAGAAGCTCTGGCTGAAGAGCTGAACTGAACACACTGAAATATGTAGGTAGAGACAAAGCCTGACTTTACAAAGTCCTTCTGAGCAATAGGATATTTTAGCTCATTCTTAGAACCAGCATAAATATGTTTCTATCACCTTCACACATCTTGTACACCAAACAAAACATGTCTATGCATCCTTGCAAAAGTCATTTTCAGAGCATTAGGAAGAAGTGAGGGCAATATTCACACAGCACTACATTACAAAGAGACCTTGGCTTGGAAGAACAGAAGACCAGGCCCAAAAGCTCTGACCTGCAAGGGTATTTTCCTATCAGGCAGCACAAGCTCTTAGATGTGGAGGAAGAATCCTGAATTGAATTTTGGATACAAACAGATTTCTCAAGTCTAAGTTCACAAGTACTCAACCAGTAAGCTAAAAATCGAGAGGTAACAGTTCATCACCATTTTTTTCATCAACCAATATAGGAAAGTAATGTGCATAGGGCAGCTATTTTGGTAACAAAGAGGTAGATGGTGTAGTAAATTTAACAATCATGTAAGAACTTGCAGGAAGTTTAGGAATTCTGTACTCGATTCTGCCACCAGTCATCTGGTCTTACCTGAATAACCCTGAGTCTACTCTGCAAACTGCAAAATGGGGGTGGGCAGCACTGGTTCTGAAATGTTTGTAAAATGTAGTTAGTTGATGCCTGCAGAAGCACACAACAGAAGAATAAAATGTTATTACACCCAAAAAACATGCTGTTTAACAAAATACGTAATATATAAATGACAACACTACCTGTGTTCTACAGTATACACTCTTAAAAAATTTTGTTATATACCTGTTTATAAAGTGAACTGTTTTGATTCTCTGGTGGGATGGACCTGAAGTCCATCTCTCCAGAAAAAGAAGCAGAGAAAGATCTTTTTCTAGATCTTCACAATCAACAAAACTGAGCTTCAGTGTAAAATTTTCCCCAAGTATTATCACACAACTACAATTAATGTAACTGCCATTTTACCCTGACAGGGCTAACAAAAAAAAACAACCAACAAATGTGGACAGCTCTTCTCAACTTTCTGACCTGCTACTCACTAGCAAGTTTTTCTTTCAGAAACTCTACAACACTACACAGGAAGAAACTATCACCACCCCATGTTTGTAAATGGTGAAACTGCTTCATTTTGTCTCCATAGCTGAAAAGGCTGTAGTGGCATACTCTAACTTTACTCTAAGGCTACTGTATACTTTCAATCACATTTGTAAAACTGGAAAATTCATGCCAATCACCAGATTTACCAGATACTGGTAAAGTACAAATGATCCTTTAAGAAACCTCAATGAGATCCATAAATTCTGACCTTTAAGAAAATCTTTATTTCCAATGAAGTCTGTAACAAAGTTCCCACTGAACTCAGCATGACAGTGATTGCACCTAATGGGGTGCAGCTCCTGGGCAACAGCACAGTTCTTTTTTGGATGGGAGATGGACAAAATAGAACATACAGTAAGCTGCCCCCATCGCTTTTGCTGTGTGGGAGAAATACTTGGGGAAGCAACAGAATCTGTTTTGCAGACAGTGCACAACATGTATGATACTTTGCAAAGGACATTCCTCTGCAGTTTACCTTATACAAACTTGAAGTGCTCAGGCAAAGACAGCACCTGCTTTTCCACTCCCTCTATGCTTGGCTAGTCACCACGAAAGCAGACTGCTTGGCAGAGACACTACTTTGGTTCAGCACTAGCAGAAATGCTTCTGGTTCCTCAGTTTAAAGTTCCAAAAGAAAGACTGGCCCATCATCTAAATTTGGACTGCTGGTTGATTAGTTCACTAAGTTCATCCATCTGACTAACTCTCCAAAGAAAAAGAAAAAACCTGAGTTTTAATTGCAGTGATAGGACACCATCACCACCATTACCCACAGCCACCCTTCCTCTCTGCCCCCCAATAAAAAATAAAAAGGAGTGAGGGTGTCTCATTCTTCTGATCAAGTGCTACTGATGTGGTTTCAGTAATGTTTTAAACACACTTCTGGTAACTGGTTTTGCCACAATCCCCCAGACTAACACAATCAAATTCTGTTCAGCAGCCTCAGTGGAATTGCACAAGCTCATATCAACTCTGATTTCAGACCAAAGTAAATTTTACACACAGATTTTTTAGCCTGACCAGTATCCCATTTCAATGTAACCTAGCAGGAGAATACTGCTAAGCACATGCAGATTAACAGGTTTCTCTGAGACATTTCAGACAGAACACTGTTAAA
Source organism: Urocynchramus pylzowi (assembly GCA_013397555.1). Taxonomy (NCBI): domain Eukaryota; kingdom Metazoa; phylum Chordata; class Aves; order Passeriformes; family Fringillidae; genus Urocynchramus; species Urocynchramus pylzowi. The sequence continues at coordinate 67,548 of VZRH01000079.1, read as the reverse complement.
GATACAAATTCTCCTGATAAAATCTTGGCTGCAATACTTATTTTCTGAAAGGAAGGAAAGCCTCAACATTTCACATGTCTGGGAGGGGGGAGGAAGAAGCAAGCTAGGACAAGAATAATTCAATCCTATGAAAATGCAGTAATTATAAAATCAGTCACATTGTAGAATCACAGAATGGATTGGCATGGAAGGTACCTTAAAGGATATCTAGTTTGAACTCCCCAGCCATGCGCAGGTACGCCTTCAACTAGACCAGGTTCCTCAAGCCCCATCCAACCTGGCCTTGAACACTTCCAGGGATGGGGCAACCGAAACTTCTCTGGGCAGCCTATGAAGTCATCCCATCAAAATAAAGAATTTCTTCCTAATATGTAATCTAAATTGACTCTCTCTCAGTTTGAAGCCATTCCCCCTTGTCCTGTCACTACCTGCTCTCGTGAGAAGTCCCTCTCCATCTCTCTCATAGGCCACATGAGGTACTAGAAAGCTGCTACAAGGCGTTCCTAGAGCCATGTCTTCTTCAAGTCAAAAAATCCCAACTCTCCCTGCCTGTTCTTATAGGAAAGGTGCTGCAGCCCTATGACCAACTGCATATCCCCCTTTTGGACTTGCTCCAACTGGTCCATACCTTTATTATGCTGGGGATCCCAGAGCTGGATGCAGTTCTCCAGGTGGAGTGCCACAAGAACAGCATAGTGGGTGAGAAGTAAAAAAGCATTCTGCTGGAACGCTTATGTTAAAAAAAAGCTAATTGTTTTAGAGCAGTTAAAAACATGAATGCTTCAGCAATAAACAGCTCCTACAAACAAAGTTACCTAAATATATGACTATGCTATTTTCTTACTGATCTTGAATCAACTGTATGTGAAAATTAAAATGACAATCCTTTCAGGACAAGTGATTCATCTTACTTTGGCTTGTTCTCTTAAGAGTAAGGAATAGTCAGTAATTTTCCTGTTTCAATCTTTTAAGGAAGGTTTTATTTTTATTTCTTTCTAAAAATCGACCATTTAAAACATTTGCAACCTGCAGTAGGATTTTGACCTTTGCTTCAATTTTCCTCTGTTATCTATTCAGCTTTCTAATTTTATCATATTTAGTTCTACTAGACCACAATAATTGCTGAGACTTTGAATACCCTATACATTGATACAAAAGAAAACAGAAACACAGGACAAAGACAGGATCGTGAAACCTGTATTTGCACTGGGGAGTGAAGGCCATAAAACCACTTCTTGAAGTGTGTAACTCCTCCTTTTTGGGAGGCAGGGGCAAAACTGCATTTGTACACAGTTTGTGTAACTGTACCACCAGGCCTCAGGCACACTCTGCATTTCTGAGCACAACTCTTTTCCTACCTGAGGTCTAACTCTGCATTCCTTAATGGTCACAAATACTGCTACACAGTTCCCCTGCTGCAGAAAAAATGCGTGGAGCTGCAGAGTCAATACACGTTATCAAGCTCTTTGACTGCACAGATGCTATTAATATTTTGGTAGGGTGGGGGGTAGAATTTGTGTCAGCCACAGAGTTGCTATGGCATATATACCAATTTTTTTTCTTACTTCTTTTCCCTCTAATACATTAGCAATACATGCAGCATCCAGTAACAATTCGGTTTCATGTTTTGCTTTCTCTCACTAGCAGTGCTAGATTCCTTCCTGGATGTTGTAAAGTATCCCCACAACCATTAAAGTCACAATCACATACCACACAGTCAAATGGAAAGCTTGTAACAGCAATTTTAAAATAATTTTTTTTTTCGTGTTAAGCACGTATCTATGTAAACAGAGATCTGTTATCTCTAGCTTTTAGAAGCTACAGAGGGGTCTAGCACCCTCAAGAAAAAAAAAAAAAATGGCCACAGTGTTATCTAGCAAGCTACTCTGCATTCCTTAATTGCAGAATATACTGCCCAAGGCATCTGCTATTACAAATAGGAACCAGATAATAGATGTTAAAGTCATCTAAAAAAACATATTCTGCTTAACAGAAACAGATACTGTTACAAATGAACTCTTTCTGAACAAAGAAATCATATTGACATTTCAGATGTTATTGTTGCCAGATGTATTTTAGAAAAAAAATACCTACTTGCAGTTTGCCTTTAAATTACAAACCAATGTTAAATTCCATTGTAATATTATGTAACTTGATTTATATTAAAATAAATTGCAAATGTTTGATGTCAAAATTGCAAACAAAGCTCAAACACTCAACAGGTGAGTCTTCCTTGAAGTACCAAGAACAAGTATTAGGTTTAGAACTAAGTTAACTTAAACTAATACCTTCCATTGCATCTGCAGAGTCTTTGCTCCATAAGTCACTTAATGGCACTTCCTGTAAAGCCGGGAAACTAAGTGGGAATTGATAGACTAAGATTATTTTTTTTTTTTCTCTTCTGAGAAAACAAAGAAGTTTGAGCTCTGTTAGTTCTAAAAGCTTGCAGTTGGTTAAGCACAATCAGTTACCTTACTGGGGATAATACTTCAGTTTCATTTTAAGTGCAAAATCTATTTGCATCTATTTGTGTATGAATGTAATTTTATTAAGTAGAACATTTGTAAAGGCCACAATCAAAAAAAAAAAGGGCATAATTTGTCATGTCCTAAATAAAAACTTTCTTAACAGTTGAAATCTAGATAAATGCACATAGGCCATGAAATCACTTAGAAACTGTGTAGAGGCATACAGTGCATGCTCTGAAATAACAAAAAAAAGTAGTGCCTAATTTAGTGTAAAGGCTAAATTTGGCAACATATTTTAATGGTTGTCTACCAATGGAGACTGCTCCTGAAAAAACAAAAATACCAAAGCAAAATGAGATTACAAGCACTGATTTAACCCAAGTGTTTATTTTACTCAATAGTGAAATCCTGATTTAAATCAGTTCAATAGGTATAACTGGAACGTCAAGGCAGCAGACACGTGAGTGTACGTACAGAGGGGCTCACACGGGCCAGGAACAGAAGGCATAAACCCTTCCCTGCTTTCAGTGTGCCTGCCCCCACTCTCTCCTTCAGCCCTACTCAATCTCTGCAAAGTCTGTTAGAGCTCCACAAAACACTGTCCCCTCCTCAAAGACTTTTTTTTCCCCTTTAGGATCCTTGAATAAGAGAACACATACTGTCCCCACTGTAGATGTGAACTGCGCCCTTCTCTCATGTAACCCATTGCATGGGGATGTCTGTGATGACAACCTCACCTCCCTTGTTGATCTCCTTCTTTCTGCAAAGAGTAACAGCAAACGTCAAATGCAGCCCTGTGAGTCCATCCAGGAAAGCAAGACTGCACACAGAAACCAGATCAGCCATGGCAGAGAAACCAGCAGAACGCTTTAGATCTCAGATGCTTCCCTCCGTGCACGCCAGCATCCTCTCACTCACTTCAGCCCCACCAGCACATGGCGCAGAGAAACAGAAAGCTCAACAGGGACATCCTCGAGAGTCCACTTCACTATATAAATAAATAATCCATTTCCTCTAGACATATCTTTCAGGAGGGCAGGATCTTCCTTTGCTGATTAAAAACAGGAAGACGTCACAGGCACACAGACCCAAAACCTTTCTTCGGAGCTCCCACCTAAACAACAGGACAGCCCAGAGCAGCGGCAAATGAAGTGATTTCAAAACCGGCAACTGAGTATCCAGATCCCTTCAACAGCTTCCGCCAAAGGATTCTGAAGGACCCAACAATACCAAGGGCGCTCACAGTGTGAGATTTTACCTGGCTCACTTTCAACCATGGACTTTATTTACCCTCTGCTGCTTTGGTACACAGTGTTCTGGCGACACAGATGAGCACAAGCACGTGCAAGAGATGCAAGGGAAATACTTAACACTCAAAAATTGTTTTATACACACACACACACACACGGGGCAATTTTCTCATATTAATTGAAATCTCATAGTAATGAGAAATGGACAAATTCCATCATTACACTTAGTTATCCGTCATTTATTTCCCTTATTTAAGGTTCTCCATACTAAGAAATAAAGTAAAAAACTTCCTTCCTTTGCTCTACTTCTGACACTTGTGCTTTTTATTTAGTCCAACCACTTTAGAAGAATGGCACTGGAGCTTCTGCTTACTCTTTCAGTATTAAAACATATTTCTAATCAATACAACAGAGGAAGTAAATTGTGAATAATTGTCTGCATTAATATATTTGCTACCAGCTTTGTCATTCTTTAATTTGCACACACAAAACTTCCCCTTTTAAACACCTCTGTTTCTCCAAAAGCAGCTGGAAATTAATTATGCTGTTTTTATTTTCTTATTAATTCATATGCTATAGTTCTGTAATCAGTGCAGGATCATGCTGCAATTTTGCATACTTGTTTCAAAATACATTATGAGCACTTGATAACACAATGTATGAAAGAGCATCTCAAACAAATTAGAGGGAGTACAAATAAGGAAACTTCAATAAGAAAAAGAATTACACATACATTCAAACAAGAGCTAAACCCTGGAACTCATAAGTTTGTGGCATGGAACACTGACAGATTAGAACTGAGATAGGCAAGAAGTTTACACTACTCCACATGAAATTTGGATATAAAGAAACCTTTTGGAAAGAGAAAGAACAGCTGAAGACAGCTTTACCAAGGAAGTGTAGGTGAAAATGGTACTTCTTTCCAAATCTATCATGTCTGCCCATTGATTTGAAGCACATCAGAATGCTTTCTTTCCCTAGACAGACAGCCAACCTGTGAAGCAAATATCCTTGAACAAAATGGTTTATATGCCAGAAGACTTATCTACCAAATGGCATTCTCACACTTCGTGCTCTTCCACCCTCTTCTCATTTGCAGGAACTCGGCATGTTTCAGCAATGTCTCTGTCTATTCCCAGCTCACCATCAGGTCAGGGATGGCTGTAAGCTTGTGAGTACAACAGGTGCCAGTCCCTGGCAGGACTATCTGCACATCAATAACTAAGAATAATGTGAAATCTGCAGCTTTCCTGAGGAATTACAGGCCACCAGGAATGTTAGCCAGCAAACGTGGAAATGGGTGAACATTGCTGATGCAGGTCTGGTTCTGGCTTTTTGTTCAGGAACTCACCTGCACAGTTGTAACTGCTGGATCAGGCTCTTCAGCCATGAGATTAAGAGAAACTGATATTCCTGTACATCACCCCGTAAGTCAGCATGATGTTGCTAACTGTAGTTCACTGTAGGCAGGATGTGGCTAAAAGACCACCACTTAGGGAAAGCAAACCCAAACACAGCCACCCACAAAAATGAAATGAGGTAAGAAATCAAGTCCTCTCTCACTCCTTCCATTCTCACCTAATGCTTTCTTTATCCAGCTTCACCTTCCAATTTCTCTCGAAGTCTCTCCTAAATATTGCTTTGCCAACCATAAAGCAATGCATTCTCTCACATATATACACAAACAAAAACTTAGAATTATTTGTTTAATAGAAGAACACACAAGCTACAGTGGGAAGACGTACTATTCTATTGCAAGAGACGTAATCCTAATGATTACTGAGTGACATGCTTTGCCCACTGCCATTGCTGGGTACCTCTTGACTGTGCACGGCATGAGTACAAATGAAAAACAAAATATTCAAAACGAAGACAACTTCTAACAAGGTTTAAGTTTAAAGTCCTTACATAGCCAGCAGGAAAAAAACATATTGGGGAACGAACTGAAAGGTATTGGTTGAAAGCACTGAAACATTGCCTGACACTCAGCAGTACGGTACAGTCACCAATCCTGGTCCAGTGGCACAGGACCAGGCTTAAGACTTCCTCACTTGAATCCTGCAACAGGCCAGCTCAGTTCTCATGAACAGGACCGAGGAGCAGGCCTTCAATGCGTGTGCCTAACCATGCCAGGGGGACCTTGGGGTTTCAGAAGCACAGGACAAAGCCCCTCCCAGGAGCGAGGGTAGCAGAAATCTTCCTGTTGCTACACCTGTGTAAGAGAAGAGTGATCCCACAGCCAGGAACACAGTTAGGGATGTTCCACAATGTCTCAAAGCAGACAATTTGCTACACACACAATGCCTTTCAGAAAGAAAACATTACAAACCCCCAAACACAACACCACACAGCCAGAGGGAAGACACCTTCCCACTTTCCCTCAGAAAGGAAAGGTGTAGAAAGGACTTGATAAGCTTCTTGTCAAGAGAGCTTCCAGTTGCATTAAGTTCCATAGATCCCATGTTGTGCAAGTCCACTGAATTATTTTTATCTTTGCTGAATGAGGCTCTGTGACATTAAGGGTCAATAAAATGCTGCTTCTTACTTTCAGCATTTGCTACATTTTATAAAATGTCTTATATAGAGACACCCACGTGGAAGATTTCTGACAATAAAAATTCCATGCTTCCTAAGCAACTGATTTTCTTAGTGTAGCCTCAAAATCCTGTTAACTTTCCTTCCCCCCACTAAAAATTGAAATGTTGTACTAGGTTTCTTTGTACGCAGATATGCCTGAAGCTAGTTTATTTTCACATGCTGAATTGTCCACGCTCATAAGGACTTGCTATTACATTATGTCATTTGTGTGCTATAAAGGAAAAAGCACGAACATTGGAAAGTGTCAAAACCATGTTTTTCCTCTTTGTTGATTCATTTTTTAGGTAATTAAATTTATAAATATTAGAAATAATAAAATGCTGCTACCATTGTGAGAATACTACAAATAGGTCTACACCCAGGCATTAAGTAAAGTGTGCTTTACTCCTCAAATACACCTCCAATTTTTACATCAAATTTTTATTTTAAGTAACAAAACACTGGTAAACAGCAATCTGAAAATCTTACATATGTTTACCATCTCTAGAAATAAAGGTTCAGTAAGCAAGTTACTCTAACACCATACTGCCAGAGTGCCAAAGTAGTTGCTTCTGTCAATTCCATGTTTTAGAAGAAAATCAGTTGTCATTTTGCATTAGATTATGAATATGAAAAAATAATTTAATTGTGAAGAACTATTTCACATGGATCACATTTTAAAAGTGTCACCATGAAAAATCATTTTCTTCCTTGCATTAACTTTACAAAGTTAGTATTAAATAAACAGGGGTAATAAATACTGCAATAAACAGCAGTTTAAATACAATGTCTACTGGCAAAAGCTCTTAAGTAAGGTTTCCTCCTACTTTACACTGTCTTGTCAATAAATATAACCAAATATAACCATATAAACTTCACAACATTCTGAAGGTGGGATTTTTTTTTAAGAAGCATTATGAATTAAAGTGGAGTATTGGCAGAAGATGTCCAAGTGGCACAAAATTCAGTGAGTCTACTCACATCTTAAGACAAGCACTTACCAGGAAAGCTTCAGAGCAAGGGAAAGGACACAAAACTAAGGAGTCAGATGCAGATTTTATTCCATTCCCTGCTAATGCTAACCTGCTAAGTGACTGCAGGAAAGCCTACGCTCCTTCGCAGCTTTTAATCTCAGATGCCTAAAACTGGGAAAAAAATGACTGTTCCTGATCTTGAGGTGTGTGATTACAGTATGGCTTGTGTACTTCACTGAACAGGACAGAGTACATAAATAAGGCAAGGCCTACAACCGTCAATTATTAATAATATCACTATTATTGAGAAAATAGTATGTGCTTTTTTCAGCAGCCCATCAAGCCATTTTTAAATTTGGAGTAATCCTTAGGCTGGTTCAGATATTACCCCTTCCGAAACTATCAAGAAGGGTGACAGCTGTAGGACTCTTTTGTGAAATTCCCATGTCCACCAGGACCACACTCACCCCATTACTGTATCATTACTGATCTTAAAAAAAAATAAATAAACCCCAAAATAATAAAAAGGAAGTAAGTCCTAATAATCTTATGACATGAAACAGAACAAAAAAGCTTCTGGCAATAATACCCCAGGAAAGGGAGAAACATGGTAGAAGGAAAATAAATAATACTATAGAAGTTAGAAGGATGACTTTAACCTATTTCTTCTCAAGAATATTTTGAAATACATATGATAGTAAGTTAAATCCAGTTTTATAGACCCCTAAGTAATAATGAAGACATAAATGATTAAGTTTACAGTAAGCTACAACAGTATCTATACTGCTTTGAAAAACTTAAATCACTCATTAAAACTGTACCAATATATGGGCACCACATGATTTAATGATTCAGGGAAGTTCTGTCATTCTCCATTTAGAAGTGACCAAGGGACATATGGCTACGCTTCTAAAAGTAATGACCTTGGAAGGCATCAGCAGGCCAAAGCTGTGCTGCTGATTCTATTGGTGGCTACAGCAGGCCATTGTCACAACAGGGCACAGGAAGTCCAACTTGGGTCCAAAATCTGGAATGCAACTTCTGGTTTTGACTATATGACTTTCCAGAGCTCACAAAGACAGCCTGCAACACACTCAAAAATTAAAATGAGAGTTTCACTTCAGTTCCAATTTTAATTTATAGTACCCTCCTCCACCAAGGAACCACCTTCAGATAAAGAGAGGGATCTGAACACTACACAAGCCATGTACTGTTGAAAGAGAGGCAGTGTGTCACCTCCCAGGCGTCCAAATTTCACTGCAGGTATATTTACAAACTTTACATTGCAGCAGAGCCTTGCACACCACAGGTCTCATCAACCTTACCTGCACCTTTTCCACCACCACATGTGGTGGAAGAGTACCTTGTCCCAGCTCACTCAGTCAGGTTCTCCTCTCTTCACACCACTCTTTCCCCAGCTCTGTGCCAGAAGACTGCCCTGCCTAATGCCATGTTCATGAGCTCCAGAGACACTGCGCATCCTCAGCCCCCAGACGATGAGTGGCAGCAACCTGGAAGAACTTTAAGCTCTGAATGCGAGCAATCATACCAGTGAATTTAACAAGACTTGTCATCTGCTTCAAGATATTCATACATGCTTACATGATCGCCAATTACAGAACCACTAATTTACGAACAAAGTGTATTGAGAGCATTCCGGATGAACAGGAAAAACATTAGTTATAAAATAATGGCATGATTACCTCTGATATTTTATGTGGAAAACTGACATTTAATATCTTTAATTATTCACACAACAGCTATGAAAGAGAAAGGTTTTCTTCCTTGAAGGGAGAAACAAACATGGACAAAATCCTCTCACCATCACTCCTACACTCCTTTCCTAAATAAACCTCCTCCAGAAGCCAATGGAAGTTGTGCAGGCAATGAGCTTACAGCAAGCAGCCCCCAAAAAACTCCGAAGTGTCAAGGGCAAGCTTCTTAAATACTCTGAGTTTACCTCCACACAGAAACCAGCTACGTTTCTGCTATATTACATGCCTGCTTTTGACATGGTTTATCAGCTTGCTGCGCCAAGAGGGACAGTAGTGTGCAACAAACTTTTGAGAACTTAGGCCAATTTTTGAAACACCCACAAGGCCCCTTGCAAAGCAGCTCGTCACCTTCTATCTTGTGACACACCAGCCCTGCACTGGCACTCACCAAGCAAACCAGAACTCCTGCATGTCAAGACTGAATGACTAAAATCCAGTCATGAACAGTTACTTTAGTGAGAACTGCGTAATAAAAGAAATCTTCCCTTTTACCAAAATAAAAGCTTCCTAAAATAAACGGAGGTTTCTAGTCATGGACAAATCTAACAACATCTCTATTCTCACCTTAACTAGGCGCATTATTTCCATCACCTTTATTTTAAGCTATGAGGAAATGTATTTCTTCTCTTCCTCGAAAGCTCCTATTATGTCTTTTCCATAAAAAGATACCCTATCCTTTTCTTTGTTCGAGCCAGTTCAACAACAGGTGAGACATAGATTTAGCACGATGCACAAAACCAAGGTCCACTCCTCTCCAAGTGTGAGAAGATTATGATCACCACTTCACTGCCAGATCAACATTCCATGCATCCAAAAGACTTTTTAACAAAACTAAAACCAGATAATGACTCAAGACCTGAGTCAAGGTCTCTGAGCTATTCTTGTTCAGTATCCTTTACTACTACACGAAATAAAGAAAATGTCCTTAGCACTTACAGCACTCTCATGTGACTCTTAACTGAAAAAACAGAAAATTAAGTTCAGAAATCAGTACATTTGTATTCAGCCCTGATCAACATTTTGAAGCCTATCTGCCAGTTTTGAATTTCCACATGCATTTTTACTTGGAAAAAATTGTTGCAACAATTACTCTTCACAGAACACGATCCTTGTCAGTAATGCTATAAAACCAGAAGCAATATTCTCCTATGCAACTAGTCTGTCACAAAAAAATTCAGTAATTGAATTTGATGTTTATACTCTGAGACCTGCACATACCAACCACACCGCATACAAAATCCAAAAACCTGAATTTTGGGTGTAAATCTGCAGGAACTGGAGAACAGCAGAATTCTCCCTTCAAACCTACAGTGGTTACCCTAGCCTTAACACTAGCTTTTTGGTCATAATATCACACCAGAACAGCTGCTCCCAACAGCCCCCTTCAAGTCAGCATGTTTGGAACCATCACTTATCCTATGTCTGCTATACGCTGCCTTCAAAAGGTCAGGAGTATGTTATTAATCATTTGCATTTATGAGTACTAAGCTTACCCCAAATACAAGTCTTGTCTTGTTTTTAATTATGTGCAGAATAGTACCAAGAAGATATGCTATCTCCCACTTCCCATTTTGGGCCACACGCAGGTCAGTGACACCACGGGCAACTGTATGGTAAGTGCTCCAAATGCCACTCATCTTATGTCATTTATAAATGTGACCCCAAAAATTTAGAACCTTGTATTTAAACTGCCACTTCCACTTGAGCTTAAAAGGTGTCAAACCCTGCAAAAGTTACCATAACTTTTCCCAGCATGCAGATTGAAAAAAATCATTGTTTTGTACCTGCAAACCTAGGAATACTAATAAATTAGTCACTAAGATACATATTTCAAATTGATTGGTATCTGCATTCATCAATGCCAAAAGTAAAAACAGTAACACAGAACGAGCATGGATGCAATTCTAATTAGCTCTCAGTTTACGTGTTAAAACTGAACGAACTCCTGTTGCAGCAGCATTACAGTTCTCCTAAACTTGTCACTGATTCTTGACCTTCAGAGTTTTCTAATTACCTATTCAGTTTACATTCTCATACTTTTCTACCACTGAATTTTAAAAGGACTTTACATGCTCATTACATTTTCGACCTGTGCGCTGCGCTTTGCATATTCTAATGTTACTCTGGTCTAAAACTTTCGCCCTAAGTCAATCAGCTGGTTGTCTTTACAAAGTTTAAGGGAAAAAAACACCACTAAAAAAAAAAAAAAAAAGCAAAAAGAGCTCTGAATATGCACAGCCTTTTAATTCCCAGGTTACTTGGAGGCACCCCTACATACAAATTTTGTATTCTAGCAGTAGCTATTAGCACCTGGAGAAGACATGTTTTCTGAGGTGCTAAAACTAGAACAAGCATCTTCCTCGTAAGAAGTGGTAGCAGGAGGACCTATATCTTATCAACAACAACCAAGTTCTTTTTTTATGTGTACAGTTTACATACTTACCCAGGAAGGCAAATGGAAATTACAGGCAGATGAAGATGGAGCTGTCTCAAAGCCTTTGTCATGTGATAGTGACCTATAAAGTATCAAATAAAGGCACATCATCAGCACCCCATGATTTTACAATATTGCAAATCACCACATCGCCAACAAGAGGAAAGATCCCAAAACTTAAAACTTGCTTCCTCCTCACCCCCATACCAGCTAAGTTGTCACTAAAATAAGATGACAGTCGCAGGAAGCCATAAAGAGCAAACAAAAGATGCACCGTGTCTTTAGAGGGCATTAGGAGTGGGCAAATGGAGCAAATCATCTGAGTGTGCATCAGCAGGGTGGGTTGTTCTTCCTCTGTCTCTCTCTCTCTCACACGGATGCATGTTTATGAGTGCGCACAGACACACACACACACATACACACAGAGATGCATCACGTAATTATTTACACGCACACACAGTAAGTCGGATGTATTATCAAAATAAAAGACAGAAAGTTGACCACCATCTGCAAGGAGGCATACATAACAATAACCCCCGGGAACTTACACAAGTGAGCGATCAATCCCCGCGCGTGGATAAGCCAAACAACGCAAAAATTAACAACAAGAATAAGCCGCCAGACCGCAGGTACGAGATCCACCCGGGGAAAGAGAGACAGAGCGCCGGACGAAGGCTGCAAGGCTGGAACACAGTTTCAGGTAATGCCCGCTGCCCCCCGGCAGAGCCCAGCAGAGCCGCCCGGAGTGCTGCGGCCGCCCAGCCGCCCCTCCGCCACCGCAGCCCGCGGGGAGCGACCCCGGCCGCCGCGGGGGGAGCGGCGCTCGCAGCCGCCCCCCGCCCTCCGCCCACCCCCGCCCGTGCAAAGTGTAGGGCCACCGGAATCCGGGCTCCGGGGGGGG
>VZRH01000079.1:14273-54180 GCA_013397555.1 Urocynchramus pylzowi | reverse complement strand
CGCATCGCTTCGTTTTACCTTCCTCATTCAGCGGCGGCAGCGGGCTGCCACCGATATTCCTAACGCAAACCTGCTGCCGTGCGGCGCCCGGGATTAACGCGACTGCCTCCTTCTCCCCTGCCTCCAACCCTTCCTTCCCCGTCCTCCTCCTCCTCCTCCTCGCAAACCCACACTGGATCGGCTGTCCTCACAGCCATGCAAGTTTCATACATTGCAAATAAACCCGAGAGAAGGAAGAGCGAAGCGCCTGGCGGGGAGCGGGGGGAGGAGGAGGAGGAGGGCTGCTTTCTGTAATTTACCAGCGACCCGATCTCGCAGCAGCAAATAACAGCCGAGCACCCATCCGGCTCCCGGCGGCCGGGAGAGACCCCCCCGAGGCAGCCGCCCCCTCCCCAAGGCGCCCCTCGCCAAGTTTTCTGTCATCGCGACCACCCAATGTCACAACTTACCTTCAGAAATAGGACTTCGCGCGGCCGAGGCCTGCCGCCACCTCCCCCCGGCCCCCGCCCGCCTTCCTCCCTCCCTCCCTTCCTCCCTCTCCACCTTAAACTTATTGACACAACATAATCCCGCATCCACGCGAAACTCCGGCAGGGCCGCCCGCCTGGCCGCCCCCCCGCTGCCCACCGGGGCCGCCGCCGCCCCGGGTGCATCGCCGATGACTACCGGAAAACGCACAGCCCAACTCTCCGGCCGAGCCCAGCCGCCGCTGTTGTTGTCGGGGTCGGCGCCGGGGTTTTTCCTCCCGCTCCCCGTGCGGCCGCTNCGGCGGCGCGGAGCCCCCCAGGCCGGCGACAGCCGATACCGATCCGCGCACTCTCCCCCGCGCCTCGCCGCCCCTCGGGATGAAGTTTCGTTTCTGTCTGCCGCGATTTCCCTGTCAAGTCCCCCCGGAGGCACGCACCGAGCGGCGGCCGGTGGCCATCCCTCCTCCTCCTCGCCCTCCTTCCCCTTCCTCTCTCCGCCGCTGCTCTTGCCTCTCTCTGTGGCGGCGAGAGGTGCCTGGTTTCAAACGCAGCCTGGCACTGGCTGGCCTACCCCCGCCGCCTCTCGGGCTCGGTTCGCTGGTGTTTTAAATGCCCTGCGCTGTGCTGCGATCCACTTGGCCCCCTCCCCGTCACATACCCCCGGTCACCCCTACCCTGCCGGCCGGGCGGAGGGCTGGCGGCACCAACCCACCCATCCTCCGCTGCCCAAAGTTTCAAAACGAAGGCAGGGCTGGCAAGAGGGAGGAAAAGTGACTGGGAGCCGTGGCACCCGCCGCGCCGGGCAGGGGAAGCTCCGCGCCTCCCTCCCGTCCGCCAGCGCCGTAGGAGGGGCGCGGGGGGCTGCTCCGCCGCTGGGGCGCGGAGCGTAAAGCGTGGGGCGAGGGCACCCCTCTCCCTATCTCTCCCTCCCTGCCGCTGCCCATCTCCGCCCGCCCGGTGCGGGTCTGCGGGCGGGAGCACTCACCTCGGCGGGGTGCGCACCGCGCCGCTGGGCCGGACGCGGCTCGCAGCGCAGCCCCTCCGCCTCGGCGCCCGCGGAACGCGGCTCCACACAGAGCCATGCAACCCGGGCAGCGCCACAACACTCCCCGCGATATAAGGCGCCCCGCCATTGGCCGGCGCGCTGAGCGACGGGCCCGCCGGCCACTCAGCGCTGCCGTTACACCCGCGGCCCGCGAGGGAGCCGCCGGCGCACACACTCCCCGCACACACTCACACAAAGATCGTCGCGCTGCCCCTCGCAGGGTTCGCGGAGCCCCCGGCGGCAGTGCCGGAGCGGGGCAGGGAGCGGGGACCGCCCGGGGCAGCGCGGACCCGTGCCGGCCACGGCACCGGTAGCCACTGTCCATTGGCCGCCCGGGCAGCGCCGCGAGAGTAAACTACGTCTGCCCTGGGCTGTGCCGCGGGGTAGCGGGGTGCGGGCTCGGCCCGGCCCGAAGCACCCGGAGCAGCTTCCCGATAACTTACTCGGCCGAGTTGGGCGAGTTTCATTCAGAGGCCACAGCACGGCGAGCCAGAAGTTGCGGGAGGCAGCAGCGCACCCGCGCTGCCCCTGCTGGGGCAGTAAACACGGGGAGCCACCCCCGCGGGCAGACGGGCCGGGCCGGCGCTGCCCCCTGACCCGGCGAGGGGGAGTCAGGCAGAGGCGCCGCGCGGGGATGCGGCGGGGCTCCGGGCGGTGCCCCCTGCCGTAGGAATCCTCGCCCAGGCGTGGCGGAGAGGCCCTCACCGGGCCAGCATCGACAGCACCGCCGGCGTCACATCGGCTTCCCATAGAGACCGCTCTGTTGGCAGAACTAGCCGAGTTTAACGCTGGGTCCGTGCCACGCTCCGTGTCCTGCCCGGTCCTCTGCCCTGCACCTCGCGGACCGTACCAAACACATGGATGTGAAATTCATTTGAGAATTTTTGTGGCTGACCAGCTGATACGCACAAAGCGACAGTGTGAGGCCAGCAGCTTTTGCGTGGCTGCACGGCGATTGTGCTGATGGGTGTTGGAAGTGTAGTCTAACTTTTTGGGGGAAGCTCCCTTCCACTACAGAAATCAAACACAGTGTGGAAGCATACTGCATACACTGACTCTGTCTATTAATGTTCGCGAGGGCTTGAATATATTCAGCATGAGACCCTCATGGTTTTTAAGCAGAAGACACGTGGCATTGATTCTTAGAATTCGGAAGAACTAATTTTTTGTGCGGCTCTGTCTCTAGGTGGGATGGTGACTTCCAGTCAGCAACTATCATATTAAAAAAAAATAGACATAATAGTTCTATTAAGAAAATAATAGCTAAGTTTATTTAATAATAAATTAAGAAATAATAGTTTATTGAATAATAAACTAAGAAATAATAGTTATAATAACAATGGAAATGTACTCTTTTTTTTTTCAGTAGGAGAACAATGTTTGTGTTTCATGATGGCTTTACACATCCAAGGATGTTGCAGAGTTTATTCCATATGTTTTCAGTCCTGAGCTTTTTTCCAATGTAATATGGTAATTTCAGCATCTTCCCATGGCTTGTCTACTCTTCTGTCATTCCCCAACCCCTTTTCTCAGTATGGCAGAATTATGTTAAATAACCATGAAATAATATTTATGTCTGAATAATACAGTGCAGTAAAGTACAAGCTCATATTAGAAAACTAAATTGTATCCATGTTTCTGAGAATGCATTTTAAAATTAGCCTGCACATCTTTTCTTAAGATGTGATAAAAGTATTGTAAATGCCCCACCCTCTCGTTTGTTGTAAGCAGGGGTGGGTTTGTCAGCGCCTGAATAATATAAAAATAACAGCATAAACATATTTTTGTAATTAATGCATTCTACTTCAGTATTTCATTTTCATTGCTAAGAAGGCAGAGCTGACCATCTATCCACTGGAAGTCAGGTGCACGTCAGGTGTCAGAGGCTGGGACACTGGCAAGCGAAGGCACACACATTTCATTAGTCACATATTAAAAGGTTGGCCTAATTTTTAGGCAGAGCTTCCTCCTATCATTTCCAGATTGTGAAGTGCTTTGCAGTAGTGGGTAAGCATCATCTTTTCAGTATGCATAAACAGTTGCTGGTAAGAGTAAGAGGCCTAATCCAGACAGTTAAAACTTACATGGTATAGTTTCTTACATGTCAGAATTAGTGCTATTAGTGCCTTGTGTCCTGGATTCTTTTACCTATATTAATAACACCACACTGTGGAGCCTCTCATACCTCTTCATTGCTAAAATCCTGTCAGAGCAGGTAATTACTGAGCAATATAAGTGATGTAGGCACTTGACAGTATACATGAACCTAATTTTAAAGATTGTTTCATTTTGTTGTTAACAGATCTCTCTATTATACTTGATACCTTTGCTGGCCCTTTCAGAAAAGAGGCCAAGATAAGGACACCTTGCATGTAATGTAGTTTTTTTACAGCTGTACAAAATGTATTTACAGTGCTCCTAAGTAGAACAATTGTGGTTTGTGTCTGCTTCATGCAGTTACAAGTGGCTTGTGAGTTAGTTGCAAGGCAGGCCGCCTATTAGGTCTATAGAAGCAACAAGGATTTTTTCACCCTTTAAGAGAGATGAGTAAGCTGAGGTATGCAGATATGTTCAGAGAATAGAATGTTTGCGTTTTCATTGCCTTTGATTTATTCTCTCCATAATGAAAGAGAGAACTGTATTTTCTTGGGTTGCCAGTACAGGACCTTTTGCAAACACTGATGCCATGAAGGGGAGAGGGAGAGGCTAGTAAATATTTCTGGGTTTCCATTTTTCTGTATATGATTTCAAGCAATTAATCTCTTTTTATGCCCACTTGGAGATATTTCTGGCTTTCATCAGCCACTGTTATCAAGAATTTTAAGGAGTTAGCAAGTGACTGTGGGGAATTTTTCAAGGGACAGCAAGACAGCAAGTGCTGAAATTTTTTAAGTTGCTTGCTCATTAGTACTTTAGAACTCCACACAAGTTGCATTTCTAGATTTTTCTGCAAAAACTTGTGTCATCAGATGGGACCTTTCTGTCACTTGTGTGTAATTGGTATTAGTTTTTGAGAGTGATGCCCTGGCCCTACCTTGTGGCAGGCTCACGTGGGCTGCTGTGCACAGCCAGCCTGCACTAAAGTCGGTGCAGTTCAGTTCAGATAAAGCATTTGCTCTGTTGCATGCACAGTGGGATTTGGGGCTTCCAAGTTGCACATCCATGGAATTTGTGTGAGTTCATCTGGGTTTGCCTGCTTTGCGTTCAACTGGTGGCATAGCAGCTCCCTCCCAACTGCATGCCCCCTCCTAATTAATCCATGGAACAACATAAAAGACATAAGCAGCCATGTGTCCGTGCTCTGTCAAGAGAGAAAAGATATTTCGATTCACTTTGTTCTTATTTAAGAATAACAGGAAAAAATAGTAGCATTGATATAAATAATAGTAATTTATACTATATACATTTTTTTAAACTCCCTTCTTTTGGGGCCTGCCATGGAGCTCAGTAGTGTTGGGGAGGGGACTGAGTTGGATCCTTAATTACCATCTTCTCTTCTTCTCCTACCCAGGGCAGAATCTACCTGCTGCCTGTGGAACTGACCTATCCACTGGTAGCTCTTCCGGGCTGAGGTAGCAGCGTGTTCCATGGCCATTGTAAATTTATTCAGATAATAAAAAGGAAGCTTGGACTAGCCAGCTGCAGCCTGAGCCTGCAGGCCCTGGATCCCTTTGAGCTGCTACCATGGCTGACTACAAGTGACGGTTGTCATGTGAGCAGGGAAGGAAGGCCATAAGGCAACTCTGGGAGCATATGCTTTATCTGCATTAAGCTTTGCACACAGCCTGGGGAGAAGCATGGGGAAGAAAGGGTGAGGCAGATGCAGCCTTATGGAGCATGTCCCACCTCTGTTGCTTTTTTCCTGTGGCCTATGCCCACCCACAGTCCATGGAACAGTGTGGCATCCTCCAGGTTAAAAAACACTGGAGCAGGACAATGCATTAGTGGGCCTATTTTCCTCCCCAGTGCACTTGTATAACATAGTAACATTAATAGCAATTTATGTGCAAGCAGTGAAGGGAGGAGGCATTTTAGCTGAACTAAAACTGCAGAATATTCACTGCAGAGTAGAAACAGAGCCACAGGATCAGTGCAGGACAGCCATTCTTCAAGAAGCACACATCTAGGAAGTTATTGTTCCACCTCAGCTCCACTTTCAGTTTCTTGAGAACTCAACAGAAGTTTGTAGAAGTCAAAGAAAGGGACAACTTGTTCTGTTAGTTTCTCTGTAGGAGGACAGTTATACTCTTACTATATTTCTTTGTTCCTATTCCTTACTCCTCTTCTTTCACAACATTAAAATAATCAGGGTATTTTCTTCATAATTTAGAGATTTTGCTTCTGAGTGTTGTTTTTCTGTACTAGTGCATCTAGTTATCTAATTCCTCCTGTCTCCTATCTAGTGGTTTGTTTGGGTTTTTTTAAATGCCTCTTTATACTAGAGGAGCATTAGTAACTGCAACCCTTTAAGAGAACCAGACATTAAGAGCATTAGATCCTACAAGCAACCTCTGGCCTAAGCTGCTACCACTTTCATTTGACAAGTTAGACATGAGAGTAGGAAGGGGAACAGACAGGTGAAATGACCTGCCAGGAGTCTCACAGTTTGGAAGCAGCAAAGTCAAAAATCAAACCTGAGCTTCTAACTTCCAGTGCATTATTCCATCCATTTCTTTCTCTGCAGCTCTGAGATTTCTTTCATAGTGCCTCCCTTTTTCAGAAAAATATAACTACACCTTGAGGAACTATTTATCATTTTTCCTGTTTCAGAAGGAATGAATAATAGGTTAGCCAGAACATCCACATCCATTTGAATCTATCATCTCTGCAAAAAACAACATCTGACCCTGGAAGACATTTAGGTATATGTTAAACTAATATATATTAACTAAACATACTAGTGTACATGAAGTATATACAATGTCGAGAATAGTGAAGCAATTGTCTGCTAATCTCTAAACTCAGTAGATTTTCCTTGTCTTTATACAAGTATACTGCAGTACACAAAATATGTAAATCAGGTCAGATCTGCTTGCCTGATGTTGTGTAGCCTTTTGAGTTAGTCTAGTGCAAGCAAATCAGTTTCTATAGCCAATGACACACGAAAGCAGTGAGTCTGTCATTCACATCCAGTAACTTGGGATTCCTTCACTTACTGACAAAGTCCCTGTTAAATGCAGGGCCAAAGCATAGCAGTTTTCCCTCAATGCCACACTTCCAATTTTTACAATTCTGCTTTAATTCTCATGTAAACTGCAATAATATTTAACTGCTTTGAGCATTAAATATAATTGGAACTCATATTTCAATTTTAGATTATTTGCCCCTTATTACATTTTAATGCTATGAAGTAGGTTTCTTCCTCTTCCACCCAAGGGTCTCATTTTCCTATTTCTGTTTCTGGGATTATTCAGGTATTTTTTTTTTTGCTTGTTATTCCTTTTCTATAAATGTTCATGGTGCTTTAAAGAAACTACAGCTCTCTTCTAGTGTCTTTCTTCAACCTCCAGAGTACCACAGAGACTTCAAAGCTACCTCACAAATATGTATTTACTTCTGTCTAGAAGAATGAGGACAATCAAGGAGCAAAAAGTTCTCAGCCTGGTAGAGCCACTGCTTAGCTGAAGAGGATGTTGTTGAGTCTGTGCTTGACAAGTGGCAAGTGCCTGCAGTGACTCAAGTGAAAGAACAGCACCCATTAGGTCCGAGCATGAATTCTTGCAGCTTGGTGAGCTTCCCAGATGCATGCCTCACTGCCCCACTGCCGCGCCTGGAGTTATGTTCATTCTGAGACCACAGCACGCTTTTTTGGCCACACAGTGTTGCTACCATTTGTAAAGTAAACAAAGCAAGTGACCATTTGACCCTGAATAACAAGAACATGCATTAGTCATTGTACTACTCAAAGACAAGATATTTGACTCTTGTTATATCTAGGGAAATACAGAGCACTGCAGATGTAGCATTAGGGATCTTGTTCATCTCTGGAAGGGAGAGGCTTCAAAGAGGCAGAGATCAGAATTTTATTCCTTCAGGTGGTGGCTATTTGACACAGTGAAGACAGTGGACACTGTGAAGAAGTCCTGGCTCAGCTCCTGTCAAAGAGAAAAAAGCACCCAGTCCAGAGGAACACAAAGACAGAGAACCACATCTAGTGTTTCCTTTCAGAAGAATTGCTTTTGGAATTAAAATTTTCAGCTTTAAAGAAAGATGTAGGGTGGGGAGCAAAACTGGATGGATCTTGAGGCCTTCTAGAGAAAAAAAAAGAAAAGGAAGGAATAAAAATTCATGTCTTGGACTAGTGACACCTACTATAAATATTCTTCGAGGATCAAGGCTGTGCACTGCTTCAGTGCATCCAGGTGAGAGGCCTGGTGAGAGGAAATTAAATCAGAACATTGCATTGTTTCTGTCCCACTAGGTTCAAACGGAGAAGAAGGTGAAACTTTAGAAGGGCACTTTTTCCCTGTTCCAACATGAGAAGCGTTGGCAGACCAGCCTTCCATTTTTGGAAATATATGTTGTGCCTTCCTGCGTGCCTTCTTAATGGGGCTTTTTCCTGAAGTCAGCAGGTTCTCGTGGCTTTCCCCAGTGCCAAGTGCTGCAGCAAGGAAGATACTTTACTCTAGAAAGCAGGCAAATTCCACACTGTCTGTCTACCAGCCCTAATTGGTTTAGACCTCAAACGCCTGTGGTGCGTGTGCATTTCCCCTGTTCTGACTGTGCAGCTCTAGGTTAAGTGCTTGTTTGTGTTGAAATCTCTGTATCACTAAGAGTTAAATCCTTCATTGGTTGTAATGCTGTGTCTCCTTATAATTTTGTAAAGGTAAGTGGTGGAGCTGATCCATATTTTAAGTTTTAACTCGATCAGCAAAATATCAGTTTGATAATACTAGGCCATTTCTTTTCAAATTATGAATTTTGTTAATTGCTGGTTTGGGGAGGTTATATTTATGTCTGTGAAGGGAAGGGGAGGTAGAAGTACCTATATCTGCATGCAAAAGTTTAAATTTTCAAATGCTTTCAAAATTAAGCATTTTCATGTTTCAAAATTTAAAAATAATCCTTAAAAATGCTCCATCCTAAAGCATAGCATTTTTCTGGCCTTCAATGTCAATTTTCAACAAAAAATTTTGAAAAATAATCAGTCCAGGTTAACACAAGTGATCTGTTGTCTTATTTTATTTTTTTTAACTTCCAGCAGTTTGAAAAATCATATCTGCATTTTCTTTCAAATTGAAAATTTGAAAATTTGCCTAGTGGAAGGCATGCAGAGATCTATGGTGAGATTTATGGTCTGTGATGAACTGGGTGTTCATAAAGAAACCTTAAATCTGTGACTCTATTGAAGTCCTACTGAGAAGAACTCGTCATGCATGCTCAGCAGTGCTCAGATTAATAATTTCCCCTTCATTCTTAAATTTCCATATGACTGTTGCTTCCACTCCACTTTTTCTGCACATATTAAAACCTTATTTTGAAAAGTACTAGAGCTCCTTACATTCAAACCTAGGTCCCAGGTAAAGGGAGGTTTATATATCTTCTGTCAACTTTGAGGGAACTGTTCGTGCATATGAGCTTAAGCCTGTGCATGATCTTGGTTCTTCCAAAAAGACCTGCCCAGAAACAAGTGACTTTGGCTTCAAAGGTCCATTACTTCTTCGTCTTTGTTGTGAAGCAGGAGCTTTGTGTTGCAACACACTTCTTGCTTCAAAACTTTACAGTTGGTGAGCAAAATCCTGACAGTGTGAAAAGCAGTGATAGAGATCATTCACCACCACAGAATCCTCTCCTGCTATCGTGAGTTTGTAAATACTTGCCAGGATCTCTTATTTTGCAATACAGATGGCAACAGCTAGACAGAAGACCTGGTCTGAGACTTCTCATTCAGCCAGTGTCGCATATCAAATTTTTGTTAATGGAAAGAATTGAGGTATTTAGTTTGTGTAACATTTGCTTATATAGCTTTAAGTTTATGGTCATTTTTGTTCATATTTTTCTCATTGTGCTTCTGAGTGTGTGTATGCAATGCTCTCTTTGGTTTCACTATTTCACAAATAAGCCTGAAATAAGAAGCTGAATTGTCCAAAAAAGTGAAGTCTCTCCCTTGCTGCCCCCACAAACTCAAACACAAAGTAGCAATGCTGTGTGAACCCATTCTAAGAAGGGTGCTGTACTAAACCCTGACACAGTTCTTGGAAAGGATCACATTCATGTCAATCAATGTAGGGCGGTCCTCGAACTCTGTCCTTCTGCTGGCATTGGTATAATTTAGATCTCAGCATTTTTGTATCCACACATGCAGATGTAACAGGCATGTGTAGATGAGTGGAGCAGAAGCTGTGACCATGCACCCTCTTCTGTTTCCTTTCCTTATCACACGAAGTGTTAACTGCTGTGGGAAGTGTTATTTCCTTAAGGGAAAATCCTCCTTGTATTTTACATCATACTTGATAGGAACCCCTTCACCTTGCAATTTCAAATGAATACATTTCATTAGAAATTTTTCATATTTCTTATGCAACATGTGCCAAGCAGAACGTTTATATTTGTTGAATTGTTTGAATTTGCTATCAAAATAAGTAAATAAAAACATTAAGTGTAAATTATATTTCCCTATGGACATTCTCATAAAAACAAACAAACAAACAAACAAATGTGCAAACAAACCAAAAGCAAATAAAACCCAAGCAGCTGTCTGGCAAGAGGAAAATTGTATGGGTAAAAATATCTGCTTTCTTGATTTCACATGCAGCTGCTTTTCAGGGAATGGAAATGCTTCATTGTGGAGGCCTCTAACCTCATACAGGCAGATCCTGATTATGTGAAGCTGGATTGTGGAGCTACAATATGCGTTGGCAAGCACTTTCTCAGCAGGTACAATGACCTAAGTAAATGCCCACCAACACAGAAAAGGTCCTCACAGTTCCACCTGCCTGTTGATATGCTTCCAGAGTGAATACTGGACTGAACTCCATTGTACACACAAGTTAACAAGCAGAAAGAGCTAAATACATGGAAATGGGGTAAGCATGCAGGCCTGAATACAGATTATTGCCAGGGATAAATTCAGTTACACAAAACGTACATTCATCCAGCATGTTTGTGGGGTTCATCCTATGCACACAGGGCTGAACATGACCAAAATACAACAGTTTTTCCTAATCTTGTGCCTTTCAAAATAGAAAAGTGCATGATTAAAACCAAATATGTTCCTCGGGATTCAAACATTTTATTGGCAAACCTATTTCCAGAATATTATATCATGTTTCTGAAATGGGGCAGGGAAAACAAAGACACCATTAAGATACGGTGTACACAAACAGAAATGTGGACTGAAACTATTGGACATCAGTTATGACTGGAAAAAAACTTACTGGGAGCTAGGACAAGAATAACTTCAGCTATCTGCTAGTTTAATAATTTGAGATGTTTTATGGTAATGAATTCTCAAATGGAGTATCGCCAATCCAAATGAACTGGCAGCAGTAGCCTCAAAACAGCGCTAGGTGGGAGAGCCTCGTTCCACAGGTGCCTCACTGAGCTGCTTTGAACGTCAGTGCCTCTAAATGGTTCAGCACCTGGATACTGCGCATAACTGGGAGGCTGTGGGCTTGCATGGCCCTTGCTAGCAGAATGGCTAGAGAATAAGTCCTCTCTTTCAACATTCAGGTTAGGCCAAGTCTGTCTGTAGTCCTGTAAGAAAGTAGCTTTTAGAAAAAGGGGGGTGCAAGGGCCACCATATGTTAAAACTCTATTATTGAAGTAAGTAGTTCTATGCTAGGGGCTTTTTGTAGTTCTTCATTTGCTAGTGTTGCCTCTGTATTAACTTGGTTTGATTTCTGATCATAAGCATTGCCCTCCAAGGGAAAAAGTCTTGATGACTGTTGATATGTTGTGTTTTCTACTGAGTTGTTCCATCACAGTAGTAAAGGCTGGAATGCCCCTTGTCCTCCACAACACATTCAAGTAGGAATAGGGGGCACACTCTCTTTTATGTATTTTCACCACCTTCACTTCCCTATCTTTTCTCTGCATTGGTTTTTTACCATGCTCACACTTGGGTGGAAATTGTCCATGCTGTTCCCACTTATTTATTTTATTGCTTTTCTTATTTGAGAATCTCTCTTTATGCTGAACACAGCCTCTGCCACACTTTCAATCAAGGAAAAATTAGTTTGTTTACATTTATACTCCTTTATGATTTAGGGCCAGTAAAAGATAGAGAATCCTTCCTCAAAAGTAGTTTTTATATAATCAACTGCAATGGTTTAATGAAAAGGCCCAAAACTTTTTAGGCATTTTCCTGTTACCATGAATAGTGATGCACTTTCTGTAAGGGTAGTATTAGATTTTGGCTAGAAAATTGCATGGTTGCCACCTTCCCTGTTACTGCTCATTACCTTCTCAAGAAAAGGCCTAGCTGGTAAAATCTTATTGTTCTTGTTGGAATACAACCTCTCATTTAAAATATTGCTTTGACCTCTTGTTCTCCAGCTTCATTCAGAGCTTTTACAACGACACTGAAGAAAGTCCAGAGTGTGATTTTGTCAGATTGTTATCCCTGCAAAGAGATCTGTAGGGGTAGCCTGCTTTCCTTGTGGCAGTAACCAAATACATATGTTGACAATGGAACTAATTTCTTTCTTTTGCAAAACTTCTGTGTGCTTTGAGAAATTTTGTGTATCGCTTGCTAATCAATTTTATGCTGAACAGGCATGTGTGTATGTGTGAAAAAAAGAGGGGAATAATATCCTACAGTATTCAAAAGTTTCAGTATAGTAACTGACCTAGACCACTTTTGGACTCCTTTATGTATGCTGTAGTATTTTAGCATCATAATAAGACAAAGGTCAATTTCTTTAGGTGTTCTTTTAGAAGCCCTCATTTTCTCACTATCCATGGATTCAGAGATAATACAAACAAGGATGCTAGCACAGACTGTTTTAGCATTTAGCCTTTCACAGCACATGGTGCTTGATAATAGCATCCTGTTGATCTTTGTCCTCTGTATTAGGTTCTGTAAAAAGCTGTTAGGAAACAGTTTTAGTGCTGGGGACTGATGAAGGCATAGGATGCTGCTGTGTCTTTGTTTCAATCAGAGATTTTATGGAAATATTAAAGGATTATTTCTTATCACTGGCTAAATCTAAGGTTTCATTCCCCAATGCTATCAAAATAACACTTTTCTTTAGTAAAATACATATATGCCTTTAGTATAAAACATACAAATATTTTAAAAACAGTCATCTATCATGTGTTGTAACAGAAAACAAACCATCAAGAAGCAGACTTCCTAGCTTATTCTCCAAGGGTGGAATTCAATTATGCAGAGGAACAAAACAAGGTTTATGTACCATCCAAGTCCCTCGTAGTCCTGTTTGTGTGACTTTTTACACACGGGTAAACTCTACCACAAAGAAACAATTTTTGGTGGAGTCTGAGTGCCACAGTCAATTGAATTTTGTCTGTAGGACCCCTGTCAGTATTGTGTGTGGAAGATAGAAGAGATGCCGAGTGGAGTTTTATGCCCACTGGGCCTGGCTGATGCCCAGCTGAAATCAGGGGAACTTTTGAAACTCCTTCCAAAATCAACAGAATGGCTCCTTCACTCACTCCCTATTTCTCTTGCTAAGCCACAGTTTTCTGATATTTTCAGGCACTCATCCTCTCCAGCTTGGAATCCCCAAAAGGTTGGGTTTCATAACAAAAGGCATCCCTCATTCTTTTAAATTTGAGTAGACAGAAGAGACCAAGGTGAGTAATATTTTTTTCCTTGCTAATCTTGTTGGGATGCTGAAGGTTTGCCGAAGATTACTTGAGGTTTCCATGGATAAGGCGTGAGTGAAGACTGCAGCAGTTTGAAATGGTGTGAAGCAAAGTTTTGTAAGTTTTTCTTCTTAATTCACTGGAAAGCAGCACTACCCTAGTACCACTCCCTCAGCTGTTTGCATTTTAGCAGTGAGTGTCACCTACTTAAAAATACTTAATATTGTCCTCAGTGAATGACCTCTTGTAGTCCAAAGCTGTTGTTCCAGAAAGGTTCCTGTCTCCTTATAGAGAGCTTACAGCACTTTGCAGACCTGACAGAGCCCTTGAAGTAACCAGAAAGTCTCCCAGTGACCTCAAGGGTTTAGATAGGGAGCCCTGTGGACTGCACAAGACAGGTAACACCATCAAAAGCGCCTAATAACTACTGACAGTAAGTAGGTCTTCGTCTCCAAATCACTTGGATGACTCTGAAAATATTTATCCCAGGGCTGGCTGTACATTCTCAGCAGTGCAGAACACATAAATGGTACTCAATGAATAACATAAAAATTCTTCGAAATACAAAAATATTTATGTTCAGGAAAATTATAATGTTATGCTTTTTTTTTTTTTGTCAATATCTTTGTAAGCATCCCTTTGACTATAGTATTTTCTTAAAGTGCAAATATGTACTATGTGTCAAAATAAAATATTTATTGAATACATTTACTTTGTGTCTGTTGAGTTATGAGAGGACTCTGAAGTGCTTCTTTGTTACACCTGTTGAGGCCATTTTACATTCTCTCTTGGATGGAGAAACAAAAATTTGAAGCCTCACAGTTCTGCAAAAAGAAATCGTTGAAGTGAACTTGAATTGAAATTGAACACAAGCATTCATTGTTGCTGGCACTCCAGGAACAAGCACAGAACCACTTAAATCCTCAAGGTGTGGATAGTTGTCTCTACCAGATCCAGTCCTCATTTGTGTGTGGGATGATATGGAACAGTACTGCAGACTGATGGGTGCAACTTGTCCAAGGATGCCAGAGGTGAACTATGGCTTTCCTGATGTCCCCAGAGGAGGCAAAGCCCAGGGATTGGTTTCTTTGCATCTGTCTTTCTTGCAATAACCGAAGGAGAAGAGAGTGTGACAGTGGAGGATGGAGACTCTCACACCATGGCCTGCGTCCCCCAGACACTAAAATGGTTTTGTAGATGACTGTGCCATTACTGTAAGGTATGGACCCCCATGACCTCTGAGAAGAAAAGGGAGTGTACCTTTCCCCAGCTTCCAGGAAGTCTACATGGTAGCTAAGAAATTGAAGAAAATTCAGGCATTAGCAGAAATTCAAAAAATCAGCCTTCAGTCCCCACAGCTGGTCCTTCCTGTAAGAGAAATTTACTCTGAGGCAAGGAGCCAGCTGGTCTGCAGACATGGACAGCAGTAGATACTCATACTGGGTTTATCTCATAGAAAGTGCTAAGTTGATGACACTCATCAGAAAGCAGGCAAGGCACCCTCCCAGAGCCTCAATGTCCAAGTAAGCACCACCAGAGTGGACGTGGGCATTGGAAGCTCAGACCTTGGCTTCATGTGCAACTCCCCCTTGAGATGCCTGGCACTGCAGCTGTTGCCATCTTCTGGGGTTGCTTCATAAGGTTCCCTCAGTCCTCACTCCATGGCTTTCCCTGAGTATCTGTTAAAAGAGGTGAAGGACAAACAAAGGCATTGTTATCCAGTTATGTGCTGTAATTCAGATTAAAAATCTAGAACTTTGGGCACAATTTTTTAAGGAGAATCTATGAATTACTAACTGTGCCTGTGTACAGACTCATAACCAAAGGGTTTGTGAATGGGGAGATTAAGTTGCATTGTAGCTCTCTTTGTTAAGTAATTGGGTCCTTTCAATATGTAAGCAATAGATTATAAGGCCTAGAACAAGTAAAATTAGCTGGTGATTCAGTTTAGGATAGATGTCCTTCAGCTCCTACTGTAAGTGGTGAAGAGACCTACAGGGTCCCCTTGGACCTGGACCCACTCTGGATTTCTTCTGGTGGTTGCTCAGCTCCCCTTACTGTCTACATCAATATGATGCATCTCATCAGATTCTGTCTACATACAGAATCTGATGAGAGTGTCTTCCGTCAGAGTTCACGTGCATGCCTGAAGTGAGTGGTGTCACAGTTCCATTTAGCTTTCCTGTATGAAGATTTAGAAGAACAGAGAACCTAGAAAATGCTAATTTCCTGCCTACCATATTTAAATTTCCTATCTACTGGATTTAAATTAAGCATACAGGGATGACTGCCTCAAATAATCTAGTTTATACAGTTCAAACACATTCTTCAACCCAAGACCCAATTCAACAACTATTTTATTTCCTCACCCTGTTACAGTCATTGCAACCATCAATACAATGCAATTATGCTTAATCCAACACAGGACACTAATTATTTTTACTGATACAGTGGGATATTGACTGTCAGAGAATGGGAGTGAAGGTCTATCAAACTAAAGAGAACAAATAACAACTGGTCCTTCAAATTATAATTCTAATTTCTGAAAAAGCAAAGAATATCAACCCTTTTTTTTATCCTTTTGTATTATATCATACAGAAAGAGGTCTTGACATTATTTGAAAGCTGCTCAGAAGCTTCCACATGAGTTATGCAAAAAGAGCTGCAGCTGACACATAAAAAGTCTTTAAAAACAATTCTGCAACTGTGGCTAGATCCACTGGGATTGAATAAGGCAGTCTTTAATTATAGCACCCCTGAAAAGCTATGGATAGGCAGAATGTTTCCAGAGTTTGGCTGGACCTTGAGAGCTGTTTGTGAAGACAACCCTTTCATGTGTTGTAAATGGGATTTAGCCAGTTTCAGGGATGAGCTTATGCAGTTGCCTGTTTGATCAGAACCAATGTCTCTGTGTGGTTGATTTTGAAAAGATGTATGTGCACACTTTGCAGGCAGAGACCTGATATTGAAATAAATACACCTCTGTGAGGTATAACCTCAAGTTAAAAGCATGTCTACAAGCTTTTGCAAGAAGGGTCTGATGCTCTGAATATATGCAGGAAATCTGTTTAGTACCTCCTCAGTTTACTTCAATCAGAAACCATGTTAAAAAGTCTATCTGTAATGCTGTAGAATGACACTGTTAGCTGTATAAAAAATAACATTTTCTTGCAAAAAAAATCTTGTTGTTTTAGGAGATTCTTTTTCTTTGACAGAAAATGTATTGATCTGATCCTGGGAAAGTGAATGTAGTGCTCAACAGAACAGTTCCTGCCATATAATTTTGATGCTCATAAGGTTGTGTCATATTTCATATGAAAAGACTCTGTCAACTTCCACTGACTGTTGAATCTTAAAATGATTCATCCACACAAATATATTTTTCAGGAAAGCTTCTGAAGCAGAAAACTGATTTCATTGCAAAATAACAATTTAATTAAACATATGTTTATTTTACAAGTATGTACATCTCTATATATGTTTATTTTCTCTTTTTTTTAATTTTTGTGGCTCCTATGGAAATACAATGTTTAACATAATATGGAAAAGGAAATTCATTGGAAATAATATCTTTTAAAGAATAAACTTCTAAAGGCATATCTTTTTATATTGTAACTTTACTGTTCACTTATAACTAAAGAAATAATGAAAGTTAATATGTGAAATAGTTATAATTGTCACTATAATTTCTCACTTCTGAATCATTCAAAATTTATATTTCCAATAATCTCAGTCCAAGTTTTATCTTCAGAATTTCATCTCAGAATACCTGAATGATTTTGCCAGCCAGATTTCCCATGTACCAATGTAAAATTTGATTTCTATTCCTGCTTATACAATTTCTCTTGCTCTTCATGGGAGGAACCATCCATAATAAACTAGGAGGGGAGAGACTGGTTCCACTGCCAACAAATTAAGCTTTTCCAGTTAGTTCCCTGAAGTTAGAGGTTTCAGCCTCAAGACATAATTACAGGTAAGGATGGCTATGTTGAGGTTGGTGTTACAACATTGGCTTCAGTGGGGACACATTTCTTCCTCAAACATTTAATTTCAGTAATGCTTTAAAGTATTTGTGTGATTAGACATATACAGACA
This sequence comes from Urocynchramus pylzowi, assembly GCA_013397555.1. Taxonomy (NCBI): domain Eukaryota; kingdom Metazoa; phylum Chordata; class Aves; order Passeriformes; family Fringillidae; genus Urocynchramus; species Urocynchramus pylzowi. The sequence continues at coordinate 36,804 of VZRH01000079.1, read as the reverse complement.
CGCACACACAAGAGGTTCCTCTCACTCATGTTTAATGTGGAAGAATGCATGCTATGCCCAAAGTAAGAGTGCATGAAGATGGTGTTCTTTGGTTGTTTTTGTATTTCTAAATACAGATATAACTTTCAATGAAATTTTCACCTTTTTTTTTTTGTTCTCACTCAGATTAAAAAAAAAAAAAATCAAATAAAACCTTGTTCATAAAGGAATCTACTTTCTCCAGTTTGTCTCTGTGTCTCTGTTGTCAGGACCACTGTCTCGCTCATGTGTGATGTTATATTTTCCCATGAAGCTTGATAGGAGCTAAACATAGAAACTTTAATTCATTTGTTAGTCCTACACCAGTCAGTGTTTTAGAAACTTATGGTCAAATTTCCTATTAGGTGTTACAAAGGTCATTGTTGCATAAAGCCACAATTTCTCTAGAATAGATATATTGCTATTTTAAAATCTTCTAGCCATTAAGATAAGCTTACAATTTGGTGACCTGCTGCATGTTCACATGTTGTAGTATTCAATTTGAAAGCTGGGCAGACTGGAGGTGAGTGCAATTGAAATGTGCCAATCTTAGTGAGACCATTTTGGAAAACTGTACCTAGAAAAACCAAAATCATAGAATAACCCAGTTTGGGAGTGACCTCAAAAATGTAGGCGTGATTTTATATCTGCTCTTAAAGAACAAAAGAAGGCCCAGCACAAGTATTGTACATCAGTAAAATATCTTGACATCATTAAATTGGATTTAAAGTGGTGTAAAGACCTTGAAACAGTCTGATTGACTTCACCTTTGCTGACACTGACACTGAGCTATGGATTTTCAAAATGAAGCACCATAAACCTCTGCAAAGCATGAAGACTTGAAAATTGTAGCAGACATTTTCCATGAAATGTCTGCAGATGGAGACAAAAAATATCCTGTAGTTATTGGTGTACAGACAGTCTAATGCTGCTGCAGTAGCTGGATGAAACCAGACCCACCATATTGATATGGATTCTAATCAATAATAAAATGGAGCAGAGAAATATATCCCAATACTGACTGAGCCTTTCACTATATAATTTTGGTTGCCATTTAGAGTCCATGATAAAGAATTTCAGTTCACAGATACAAAAACCTTTCAGGAGAGTTATGCTACAAATTAGACACACAAATTAGAAGCACTGACCTAAAAAAAAAGATCCTTCCCCCTAGATGTAACTTTTGAGGTTTCTTCCTTATCTAAGGGCTATCTCCCCTGCCATCATTCTAATTAGTGCCGAGGAAAAGTGCTGTGCTGCCCAAGAGGAAGGCCGTAGCTTTTTGCTGAGTGCAGTTGTTCTAAGCAGCTTGGACATCTTCTGGTCCTGTTGAGTAGTTAAATGTTGTCTCCACAGACCTGCTAGGTCATGGATGCTCTTTGACTGTGTTCTTTTATTTTCAGTTGCTATGTCAGTTAAAAGAAGGAATGATATAACACTGTCCTAAGATCACTATTCCAAGTGAGCAATTCCTGCTGTAGTTGCCATAGGGATACTGAATGAATGCAGATGAGGTAGGAGATATCCAGAAGGCTCTGTGAGCATGAGTTTTCCTTCAGCAGCCCAGTGTGACCAAAAGATGGGAGATTTCTGCAATTCTATAATGCTGGGCTGAAATGGCCATCTGTCTGTCAGTGTGCTCCTTCCACCAGAGATGTGGTCACCTTGCTCACCATTAAAAGTTCAGCTTGGCCTCTTAGGTGTTTTGAAAAAAAACATTACCACAAGTTTCCTAGGAGCAATACTTAGGAACAGCTACTTGCTGTGAAGACTAAAATACCACGAATACTGCATTTGTAATAAATACAGCAAGGAGAAGTGTGGAAGCTGCATACATATGAGACCAAGTGTATTTGGGGACCAAGAGAATCTAATTTTACTAAATTATTATTTGGAGAGGAATAGCTGCTCAACAGAGGAAGGAACTATTACATAGAAGGTATTCAACACTATGACAGAGACAAACAATCTTTCCACAGATAAGGACTGATAAGTGAGGTGCCTCTCAGTTCAACTTATTAATGACAAGGGTTGAAAGTGGTCAGCTGCATGGACAATGGTGATCATTTTTAGTGTAGCGGTGCATTTGCTTCAATTCCAAACAGGATTCAATCAAGGCACTAATTATTAAAATAGCCAGTAAATGCAATTACTTACTTGCCTAAACATCCTCAGAAAACACTGGTGAGCTTACATGATAACTTGGTGACACACACTGGCACACACAAACTCTACCTTTGGAGCACCATTTGCTCTCTACCTGCTTATGGAGATGGATCTTACAGCCTTAGGCTCCTCAGATTTATGCTTTCCACTGGAAGCTGCAGAGAAAGACCAATGACATTTATGATGATAAGAATCAACTCTGCCCTCAGGTGCATATTCACAGTTTTAGGTAAGGTCTGAGTTTAGCACTAAATTATTTGGTTAAAAATACACAAATAAGTACAGACTCAGATTGTACATTTTTTGACATGGACACAGGTTTTAATTATTATGGCATTACTAGAGCCTTGGCTATTCTGAATGGATGCATTTCAGTTGTCTCCAGAGAAATTGTAGTAGTTTGCTTCAGGTCACTTAGACTATCAGCTCACTTTCAGCCCCCAAAATGCAAATTTGTGCTGGGAAAAAACCACTCTGGCTGGGTGTAGGCTGCAAATCTAATGCTATTACAAAGTGGTGTTATCCCAAGCACTGTGCATGGCATGTATTAACAGAGTAAGATACTCTTGAAAGGATTATCTCTACATGATATACTCAATTTTGAGTCAGGATAATTAATTTGAAAAAATGAAAGGTATGAATGGGATTTTATGAGAACAGGTGTAAACATTCCCCTACTAAATGGAATTAATTAGCAGCCAAGGGGTAATCAGAAGACATGTGGTTCACTGATAAATACATAAAATCTAACATGTCTTGTTTAAGAGTGAACTAGATGGCAGTAGTTTCTATATTCCCACTCACCAAAGTACTGTCTGTCCTTCCTATTCACAATACCTCTAAGCTTAAAGCTCTGCAACTTCTAAAATGTCCTCCCCTTCCTCATTTTTAGGTATTTTATGATATTATTAACACTATGAATTAGTACCTTTAAAAGTTGTCTGATGGAGGTTAATTAATCCCTTTTAAACCACTCAAGACTTAATTGAAATAAACAAACATTATCATATCTATCTTCCAGCTGAAGGAGATGAATCACAGAAAAGTTAAGTTGCTTCTAAAGTCATAAAACAAGTCAGTAGGCAAATCAGGAGGAGAGGTAAGCAGCCCTGGACTTCTAGACTCCCACTGTAATGATTACATTAGCTTGACTTCCTAGAACCAGTATGTCTGAATGAGATAATTTTATTCAAAAGAGTTCTCAATTATATTCACATTTAGGCTTGATTTCAGTATTGCTGTAGCCAGTGGGAAAACAGCAGCAGAAGATTTTGCTGCTAATGTATCCTTTTCAGTGAAAGGGAAGACTACTATGAGACAGTGTGAGTGAAATAATTTTCCTAATGGGGTATTTTTTTTAATATTAGCAGGTGTTAGTATTATAAACTTGCAAGAATGGCCAGGTGCTGTCTTCCAGTATGATCTCACCTTCCTTGTAAACGAGTCTTTAACATAGCTCTGATTTCCGTGGTCGGGCACAGCTCCCTCTGCCCGCTCTCTGGACTGCCCAGCCCCGCCGTACCCACGGCCACGGATAACAGACAGGTAAGGGAGGTCATACCGGATGCAAGAAGAGCCATTGGCCCTTCCCTGCTGTTGCTGCGGACCCTCCCCTGCTCTCCAGTGCTTGGTGACAGGGAAGGGAAGCCAGGCGGGTCGTGGAGGAGAGCTGCTGTCACGCATGGCTGGTGATGCAGCTCCTGCCTGGGGGCTGGTGGAGGGGAGAAGGCCCCCGAGATCTGGTGGTTGTTGCAAGTGACCCCAGCTAGCAGCAAGCAGAGTATGCTGCAGGTTCTTCAGGGACAGTGGCCTCTGCAGGATTTATGCAGAGTACCTAGCCTCAAACCAACCCTTGGGGATGCACAATAGACTGAAATAACACTGGCAACAGCTTTCTGAGAGATGCTGAACGTACCCTCCATCACCCCAAGGAGCAAAACCATACCGGGGCAGGTCTACCAGGCCTTCCTCCTGCTCTCTCCCTGAGGCAATGGGATAACCATCTGTGTACCACTCTGATATGTCAGCACTAAACACCCAGTTTGTACATGACACGCTTTATCTGCCATTCTGTACACAGCCTATTGACACATGACACTGGCAGCAGGACCTCAGCGATTTTCCTGATTTCTCCTGTTTATTCCTGGTTTCCACTGGCACAAGAGAATTGGATCATTGCTAGACAGCTTTTCACAGAGTGACTGGACCAGCAGTGGAAGGAGAAAGAGCTCACATTTAATTTCTGCTTGAAAAATATCAGTGATGAAAAGGCCTTGTGCTAAACTTCTGTGATGATAGACTTCTATCCTGCTGGGAGTAGTTTAGACCAGACAATTGAATAACTCTTACTATTAAGAGCAGATTTAAAATTTCTTAATCAATGCAATCATACACACAAAAATTTCAGTGTAATCCTCATTAGCACATGACACCATGCCTAATTTCACCTGCAATTACCTGGATAGACCATGTAATTATGCTACATAATTACTTCTGCATTTTATGAATAAAGTTGTGTGTCTGCAGCTCAAGATGATGCAGCTCTTTCATGTCAACCAAAGTCTTCTGGTGCATTTTCCACCATACACGTGTTCTTGTTATTTAAAAGCAAGGGCCAGAAGTTGAAAAAAGTCAACCAAGAGTGCAAGAAAAAAAATAAACTTTTTTTGTTTAGGCAGTGTATTTTGCTTTAGGAAGTTAAGATCAATTGATGGAATTTATTGGCAAAAGCTTGTTTAGAATCTGTAAACTGTCATAAATTAAACCTGTTATGGTTGGTATCCATGAAACCTCTTAATATGCTCTCAGCTTTCTCTGAAGGCAACAAATAGGAAATTCCCAGGCAGGAAATAATGCCAGGCCAAGTTCTCAACTGTATCTAAATCTACTCAGTGCAGCAAATAGCAGGAATTACACTGGTGTTAGTTATAATTCCCAAATACGTTGTGATAATGTGTTTCAGTGTCCACATAGGTTTACAATATAAACTTTATCATAGTTTACACTATGGAAAAGCAAGACTACCTCTAGAGGCCAGCTGTGTCAACTCTGGCTGCTGGACTCCTGCCCAAATTGTATAGTCAGTGCACAGATATCACCCATAAAGACAAAAGGCCTGATAGGCCATTGCCTTGCATCTTACCCTGCTCTCTAATTGTATTTGTTCAAACAGAAGTGGGTATAAAATGCCACATGTCTGATTGCATTGGTCTGCAGTCCCATGCAGGGAGTGGGAGGAGAGCCTTACAACTGACTGGTGCTGCATTAATTTTTCATTAATTCAAAAAAAAAAAAAAAAAAAAAAAAGATCTCAAAGAGAACTATATTAAAAATATATTTCATATAACCTCACTCAAAACATTTTATTCTGGGTTAGCATGTTTTAATAATTTTATTGTTTGTTCAACAAGAAGAAAGCAGTTTTATAACAAAAGCAGTTAGAGAAAAGAATTCAGTTGGAATAAAACCTGCCAAGAAGAAATGCAGTCATTCAGTAATGCAGTGAAACAAAGTCAAATTCACACCATGTTTTCCTCATCCCATACCCAAGGTATGTGCCAAAAAAAATGTAGGTGATTAATATGCTCACCAGTAGTGCCAGGTCAGCTTTATTTTTAGTAAGTAATCTAGCCCTTAAGTTCCTACAAAACGAAGCCCATTGCAGCAAGTGCAAGCTCAGCCCTAAACACATGGGACAAAAGGTAAGGTAAATGGAGAGAGAAGCCACCTACAGAGCTCTAATCCCAACCACTGGCCCAGCCTTTAGAAAATTACGCAGCTCTAATGGGTGCACTTTCCCTGGAAGGTGTGAGTTGCCCAGTTGTTCCTTGTATATCTTCTAATGGTTGCAGGTAGCTGCATCTTGCTCTCTGTTGGGGGTGATGCTATTTGGACAAGATAAAGAGAGAAAATATACAAAGGAAATGCCCAGAGACAAAAATTGCAATACCTTGTCTATACAGTGTGACCGTTAATGTCAGTCTAGAAATCTTAATTTTTGGCTTTGTGTATGGGCTCTTGGTAGCCCATTAAAGAAGAATGAAGAAAGGTGAACCACCATCATTAGCTTTCTCTTGGGTGCTAAATCAGACTAGAGTCAGCTGAACCCAAAACTTATTTTATTAAAAGGACATTGTGGGAGTCTTAACCCCAGTGCTAGTCTGTACATTCTCAAAATTATTGGTAACATATTTGTAGAGACATAAAATCTAAGGCAAACTATTTTGCCATTTTCTGTGAACATCTATTTATACTTATGCTTCAGAATTCCTCAGTAATTTTGCTCCTAATTTTGATTACAATTTGCTTTTTGCTTTTTTTTTTTTAATAGCCAAGGCTGATATTTAAAAAGGCGTTTGGAGTGTTTACTTCTTAAGCAGCTTTTAAAACATATCCAAGGTCCTGTTTTTTCATGTAGAAATAGGAGTTTTCAGTATCGTACTAGATAAAGTTTACTGGATTTAAAGTTTAAATCTCCTGTCACTAAATCTGTGGCAAAGTGACAAGATCTATTTCATGAAGTAATTTAAATTTGTAGATCTCAAAGACCTTGAAGAAAGGGGCAGTGATCATCAACACTGATGATCACTGGTGATGGGGAACCTCAGGAGATAAAGGGATTCAGTGCAGGTCATCCAGTACGCCAAGACCTGAACGGCACCCTGCTCTCCTTGGAGCTAGCTCAGCACTCGATCCCATGGGTGCTGCTGTGCTGCTCCTTTCACAAGCTGATATATATATATATATTTTGCTTCAGGTAGTTTGGAGCTAAGAGTGCAGCATTCAGTCAGAGTGCATGCACATCCTCCCTACCCTGTCCCATGCTATCTTTTTTCCTCTCCTCCCATGTTTATTGTGTCTGTGATAATTTTTTTTTACAAGGATTTGCTGGAAGCAGTGATTGATAATGGGAAAATACTCTGAAGGCTGTAATAAACAAAAGCCATCATTTGGGTTTAACTGATGTATTCATCACCTTGCTTTGCATAAAAATCCTTGTGTTCAGCTCTCTTCTATCATGGGCAAACAGGTCATACCATCTCTTTTATAAATGTATCACTTTACCAGATAGTTTTCCTTTCCTCATCTTCCTCCTGGAAGGTTTCTCCTGAGCCTTTCTGATGCAGGTGGTAGAAACTGTCTGTTGTCAGTCTGTTTTGTCTAGCTGACAAAATTCCAAAAGTAGACCTTGTGTTTCCATGCCAGCATTGCCCTTTGGGTTAATCATTCTCCTAAGTTTTATGTATCTCTGAGTGTATGCTCCCCACTAGCCTAAGTTTGCTGTACTGAGCAAGAGAAGATGTATAATGCGTTAGTCTAATGAATGCAGGGCGAAAAAACAATTTCCTTCTGCTCCCCTTATGTCTAGTTAATGCTATTTAGATGGCTTAAGTAAAATGTACACTATGTAGTGGTGGCTCTGTTGTGCTGTGCATGGACTGCTTAGATCTCCATGGGAGATGGCAAAAGGGAGATCTTACAGGAGTTTGGGATTACCATGATTGCCATCCTACCCTCTGATTAGGATTTTTTCAGGCAGAATCAAAATCCTTCCTCCACCACTCTGATACAAGCATGGATCCCTGTCTTCCCTGGATTGCCCTCTGTGGGTCTTCACAGTAGTTAAATGCCACAGCCCTCTATATATGCTGCTCAGTGGAGGCTCTCTGAAGCTAACTTGGAGATCCTGCTGCCTTCAGACATGCACCAGCTTTATTCTGAGAATAATCTCCTGTCATTTCTCTCTTCTTTTTCTCTGAATGACCTAAGAGCCTATGAAACTCTCTGCTATGGCATTTGTTACAAATTCAGTATATCTTATTAGCTATAGTATTTTCTTTGAGAACTTTGCTTTTGAAGTTATTTGTTTTCTGTCTATGCCTTTGATGGATTTCTAGCTCTCTTTCTTCTTCTGTGCTGAGACAGAGGTAAATTTTGTACTGAGTGTCTGCAATTCTGTGTTGGAGAATTGTATACTTTTTCCTGACCAAATTCTATGCAAACAGGTGAATATATCTCCCTTATTTCTTATTCCACTGGACATTTCCTTGACATTGCAATCCTGATGATTTGATTTACTTCTAGTATTCCTTCTGCCTTCTAATAGCATGTCTGAGTCGCAAGGGAAGGAGTCTCCAGTCTGCTCTTTGAAACAACTGGCTATTCACCTCATGGTTTTGCTGAGCTCTCCTCCCATCTTCTTTGTAGACTCTTTGGACTCCACCATCAATTCAGTTTGGATACTGCAAAACACAATGTCCTAGATTGCCAAGCAATGTGTGTATTCTATTTGCCATCTGTTAAAGGTGTGACAGCTATCTTCTGTTAATTAGGCAGTTTTCTTTATCTCTTCCATAAACCAATCCTCCCTCCAGGGAGACATTTGCTGTTAATGGGCCATTGACTGTCACTGCATAACTGATAAAATTACAGCATCCCATTGTGAGATGCTCCACCCAGAGGGAGGAGCCAAGCATTCCTAAATGGATATAATCTGAGATTTTTTGGGACACTAACACAGCCTTTCCACTGGATTCCCAGAGGAACAGCTGCCTCTTCCACTGGATATTCAGAGGAAGACTACACCCTTCTACAGCATCACTGCTCCAACAGAACCACACCTGTCTGTCACTCCAGAAGGACTGCAGCCACCATTTAATGGGATTGCTACCAACACCCTGACCCACAGGGTGTCAGGTCGTATTCTCACTCTGTCAGTGTTGTTTTGTTTTACTGCATTGTTTATTTTATTTTTATTTTCTTCCCTAATAAAGAACTGTTATTTCTGCTCCCATATTTTTGCCTGAGAGCCCCCCTTAATTTCAAATTTATAACGATTCGGAGGGAGGGGGTTTACATTTTCCATTTTAGGGGAGGATCCTGCCTTCCTTAGCACACCTGCCTTTTGAAACCAAGACACACAAGTAATGAACTATAGAGTCCATGACTATATGAGCTCTGCCCCAGCAAATTGTTAAGAAGCTACAGATAAACAGAAAATTTTGCTAAATTAGGATTTGCCTGAAGTGAAATTCAGGATTCACAAAATGCTGAAACACAGGAAAACATAGATAGGCCTGCCTTCTTGTTCTAAAAGGCTGGGAATTATTAAAGAGCTAATGTATTTTAGAATTTTTATGCTTTCCAGCATAAATTCCTTGCACCTAATATAAAAATCCAAGCCATCAATTGTCTGACTAACCCATCATCAGATCCTTGGTAGAAGATGGAGATTTGCTTTTCATCTTTCTTTTCAATTTATTGTCTAGCAGCATTACTAAGAGGAAGAATGAAAAAGGGAAAAAAGGAAAAGTACACGTAAGAGGAAGAATGAAAAGGGGAAAAAGGAAAAATACACGTAAGAAGTAATTTCAGAAATACCTCATACCATCAAAAGATACATGTTCCTCTTAAAAGTAAAGAATATTTAGGTGGGGATGAATAAAAAATGTTTCTGGAAAGCCACACTTCTGTTATGACAAGGTTATCAATCCAAGGTAGGACCTATCTAATATTATATAGATATCTGTGGCATAGGTATCTTAACTGCAGGTATCCACAGCTTAACAAGTCATTATCTGAGTCCACAGAGGCAAAACAAGCACATTGAGGCTGTGATTCATTGCATCTACTGTAGGTCTAAAATAGATGATATAAATTACGTATTGTGAAGGAATCACCTGATTCCTTCCACTGACTCTAAAGAAAAACTAGTCTAGGTGTAGGGATCTATACCTTGTAGGCCTTTGAAGCTACACAGAGTGGGTATGTCAGATCAGACTCACAGTGTGTTTAAGTACAAGGAGATTCAAACAGAAAATCTGGAGGCAAGAAAAGCAATCAAATATAGGCAAGAAATGTTAGAACAGGTGGCTGAAGACGTTATCAGGTGGATCACAGATTAGTCAGAAAAAACACATTAGTTTTAAGGCCTTGCAGCTTGGACCGTGTGACTGCACAAAATGAGTATGATGGACATAATGAAGAGACAGAAGAACAGTGTTAGTAAAAGACTACAAAACAATCATCTCCCTAATTTAGTCCATGTCCATACATTCCTTCATACCTGCAGCCATACGTTTACCTCATTATTAGTATGTTTGGCAAAAGTCTGAATTTGATTCTTTAGGACAAAATTTTGCATCTCCACTGAATCCACAGATTGTCTTCAGCTGATCCAATGCAAGCTAAACCACCTCAGATCTAGATGGATTTAAAATGTTCTGATGTTAGTGAAGGCACAGTTTTTGATCTGTGTAAATCCCCCATGGTCAATTTGTGCCTTGATATAGATTCTTTTCTCATTTGTTCTCCAAAAGTGGTTCTGCTTCTCTTAGGGTGGTGGCACCAAAGAGGTCCCTTTGGAAGGGAGACCAGTGAGAAGCTGTTGAGGTGTGTGTCACATGGTTATAGAGTTCACCACTGAATTTAGCCCTGAGTCTGAAAAAAGGAATGGTTATTAATTAGGAAACTGTCTTGAAATTTACTATTTCATCGATAATAACCTTAGCAGGATTCTGGAAATATTAATGCAAACTAACAGATTATTTTTAAATGTATTCCGATCATCTGCACTGATGTCATGTGACATACAAGTACAGGGAAGCTTGAATTTATCTTAAGAGATTTAACTTGTTTTTGTCCAAAAACTAAAATTAGTCACAATTTTAGTCAAGATTTAGTCAAGATTTTCTTCCAGAAAATAATTAACTCAGTCTTAATTTGTGTTTCCATTTGGACTGATGGCTGTTTACTCTGTGTTCTTTTTTATAAAACCTCTCAAGGAATTTCATAATTCCAGAATTGTTTTTTTTTATTGACACCCATTTTCCCAGAATACTCTTCTTCATGATTTGGCTACAGTTCTAGATAATTTATTTTTATTGACAGTGGCACTACTCCATTCATTTGACTTTTTCAAACATTAGCTGCTATATCTGTTGTTTAAATTGTCAAGGTTTCCTCATATCCTCATGAAATCACCCCATTCATCTCTCTAGGAAAAGGCAAGTCAGATCTGGCATTTGTTGCTCTCAAGGAGAAAAAGAGGGGAAATGGTACCTTCACCTCATTGGAATTGCTCTTTCTGACTTAGAGCTGTCACTACTGAGGATTCAGAGAAGATGGGCAAGGGCAACCACCCTCCATGTTATTGTCCCAAGGCTTCTTACAGAAAAGGCTTTCTTACAGAAAAATTATGATGTAAGAATAAAAATAAAATAATAAAATAAAAATTATTTCTTACCACCTCTGAGCTACAGCACAACACTGTCAAGCTTTGGGCATCTTCTAGAGCATTTGTGATTCAAGGATTTCCAAGCAAGGAAATCCTGAGGCAAGGCATACTGAGGACGTGGGATAAGCAGCCAGTGACAACAGATGAATGGCTGCTTGATTTTGGTGGATGGGATTTGGTGTCCACAATGGTTCCCTATTTCTTAGACTCAAACCTCTAGCTGGAATCCAGAAAATTGGATCTGGCTCTTCAGGGAAGGAGGAAGAACAGCTAGGTTCTTCTATAGAAAACAGGCTAGGTTTATCAGCTTAGATAACAGTGATTTTTTTCTTTTATTTTTCAACATCCTTGTTCATGAAGCCACCACAAGCTCTTATTAGGCACAGACCAATGGGCATGGGACAATTAATTAAGAGTCTCAGAAAGTTCACCCCATCCCATTTACCAACCACTCTGATCACCACACATAGTTTTCTAGTGGGGAAAAGCTGTAAATTATTAAAAATGAAGAAAACAGTTGGGTTTTGAGGTTTTATCACTAGAAATTAGATTGCATTTTTCTTTAGTTAAAAGTTACTGAAAATAATAATTGGTTTTGTGTTGCTCAGATACTTACTACCAAGAGAATTGTTTCTTGCAGATAAGGCATCAATTACTTGATGACTTTTGCTCCTTTTAAATCAGCAACTGATAAGCATTATTAGATGCAGAATCAGAGGAAGCCTTAAAGATATGATCTCCATCCTATGCACCTGTGCCTAACCCGAATCAAGAAAATTAAAAAAAAATCCTAAGAAAAGAATATACACAATGAGAAATAAGATCCATATTTTACTGTCTGTTTTATGTCTCTGTTATCTTGGTTAGTACTCAGTTTGAGGGACTCGAGCTACCATGATTCCTCTTGTGTTTTCTGTATTTTTTTCTGTTCTCCATCTGAGAAGGATGCACTGGGAATGCAGCCTGGACCTACATTTCATGCAAATTAATATAGCTCATTGAAATCAACAGAGATACAATGCTCTAAGCTGCTAAGGATCTTTTCCTACATCTTATTTATAAATTTTCAGGATGGACATAATATTTTAGTTCATATTAAAGTGTAGAGTTCATCATAGCATTAATCTCTAAGACACAGCCCTGCCTATCTTCTTTGATAAAGGAATTGCATTTCTTCTGTTGTGATGATAAAAATCTACTGTTCCCAGGAAGATGACTTGCTGGAACCTAAATAAATTGATCATACCCTACTCTGTGGTAGGAATTGAAGTGATGTGACTGCTGACCTAACCAGCGAAAGAGATCTCTGGTGTTATTGCAGTTAAGATAGCAAGACTCTGCTGGTGCCACTCACAGGTGGATAGTGTTGGTTTATTACGTGTGTGGGATTGACCCTGGCTGGATGCCAGATGCCCACACCAAAGCACGATCACTCCCCTCCTGGACAGGGGAGAGAAAATAAAAGGAAAGGCTCATGGGTCAAGATAAGGACAGGGAGATCACTCACTTCTTACCATCACCGGCAAAACAGACTTGACTTTTTTGGGAAAATCAAACCTTAAGTTACCTTTCCCCTAGCCCTCCCTTCTTCCCAGCCTCAACTTCACTCTTGATTTTTCTACACCTGTAGCTCCCCTGCTATCAAAACATTGCCCCACAAACCCAATACAATGCTCTGACAAAAAAAGAAAAAAAAAAAAAAAAAAAAAAAAAAAAAAAAAAAAAAACAAACACAAAAACCCCCAACAAGATTATTATTGTTATTGTGGCCATGAAAAATATGGGGTACCAATAAATGGCCACAATTTTGTAAAAAAATGTAATAATTTCCAGTAGGCAGAGTTCAGCCCTGTCACAAGATTTAACCCAGTCCCCTGTTTGCTCCTGATTTTTCCTGAAGCCTGTCAAACATGGAGAGGGAACAAACAATGTTCCCAGCACAGAGGTTTGGTATCTCTCAGCCTTCTTTCTTCTACCCACTTTCTCAGAGACCTCAAACTGTACTAACAAGACAAAGATATATTAAGTGACCAAAACAGAGGTGTTCCCTTATTCATGTGGTTGACTGTGGAGGTATGCCAAGTTGCTTGTTGGGGGCTGTATGACATGCTCCTCAAGTGCTGGGAAAGCATGGGGTCAGGAACACTGGACAGAAATTTATGCTTATTTGATGGAAGAGGGAGGTATGATCTATTGAGGTCAAAAGGCAGAAGAATGTTGGTGCAAAGAAGTGGTTCTCAGGCAGTGGCTTGCAGGCATCATTGTGCCTTAAAACTGGGACTAAGAGCAAAGTATAAATTGCCTGCGGCACATCACCTACTCAGCAGTTTTACCCATGGCCAAGTTACAGGTCTCTGGCTTAACCAGTAAATATTCAGCCTCTTTTGAAGAGGCTGTGAACATAATTTATGAAATTATCACTTTCAAATAAATATTTATTTATTTTTAGGCTCCTGAGGGCACTTTCTCTTTTTATTGATATTACTTCACACTTCTAATGCCTGAAATATTTCCAGCTGTAATTACAAAGTGGAACATTTCTTTGTTATTTCTGTCTGAGTTTTATGGTCTGGATAGCATTTAGCTGTAGTGAGTGTCTGCCATTTCTGTTCGTTATTTACTGTGTATGTTACAACAGGAGAGTGTGAGAACTGGACAGCTAATACATCAGATGGATTTGCCAGAAGTGCGCGTGAAAAGCTTTGCTCCCGGCAATTGTTGAGGACTTCTCCAAGTCATTGCTGTCAGGAGCAAAGTCAGGATCCCTGAGTGCATAGTGCAAGCTGCCACGGATAGAGCCACATCATTGAGCAGGGAGGTGAAAGCACCGGCAATGGAGTGGCTGCCAGAAAGGTGGAAGAAGAGGGACTCTAAAACAATTTAGGATTTTCTTGCTAATACATACTTTGAGAAATACAGAGTCAGAAATGTTGCTTTGCCCTGCAGGGCAATCCTGAGGGACTGCCATGAAAAAGGGACTTGGAGAAGGCAACACAGGTAAATTGTTTTGCCTGGCATGAACCTGCATTTACCACTAGAAGTAGGAATGAAATGTAACTCATCATATTCCTAGCTCAGCACATTACTCAATGACACTGTCCTATTTGATCAGCTTTCCAAAATGGCTGTGCTCACCCTGCTGTCCCCAGCCCCCAATGAAGTAACAAGCCACCTACGATATTTTTTCTGCCCTAGTTTCTTTAAAAAAAAGAAAATCACAACACCGCCAACCACTTTTGCACAGCAGTCTCGGTCGTCTTTCACTACGCTGGTTCATCCAGCCTGTTATTTAAGTTCTCCCTGAAAAAAATCCCACCACTTTCTTCCACAGTGCCCACACAAAGTGAGTCAATGTTCTTTCCCATTCATCTGGGAGAGACCAGGATTGCATCCAACATATTTTCTCAAAAAAAAGACAAAAAGGAAGAAGCATGGATAAAACCACCAGGACATTCATATAAATCAGCTGAATAGTTACACAACTGTGTTTCTACAACCCTTAATCTTCACAACCCCCCTACTATCAAACATACCATGTGGACCTAGGTGGTAACTATTAACTCTGTGCATAACAGAATATTCAAAATCCCAAATATAGTATCAACTTTTTTCCCCATGGTGAGTATGCTTGTCTTCCTGAGATGGGTTACCCAGATAAGAGTAATAAAGTTCCCCTCTCCACTCCTATTGAAGTCTGTGTCCTGGGTGGTGGTTCCATCTCTGCACAGCTGTCAGAGTACACGCCTCATGGACTCAGGCAGCAACACAAACCTTAATTTCTACGATACAGATCTCATCTGTTTCTGTATTGTGCTTTCTGGATGTTGCATGTCAGCAAGTTTCAGACCTCAGCGAAACTTTAACAGTCCTGGTGTGTCTTCATGGGGTTTCTGAAAGGTAAAAGCAACAGTTATCCCTGTTTTACTCCTAGTATGTTCTTTGTGCCTCTTCCTTCAGAAAACCAGAAGAAAAAGCAGGACCATCTTTGAAACTTGGCACAGGTAGACTGAGGGGCAGCTTCTGTGAGTGCCAGGGCCAGTGCTCCATGGTTGGCAGCAGAATGCTGGTTGTGGGGAGCATCTCTGTGGAGTGTGACCTGCGTGGTGCCATGGCTCCATGTCCTGGAGGGGGAAAGGCATCTGTGCTTTGCCCAGCACAAGCAGGGAGCCTAGCCGGTACTGTTTGGCACACTGCAGCTCTCTAACCTCCTCAGCACATAGCTGCTGACTGAACAGTATTTCTGAAGAAAAGCCCCAAAACAAAACAAACCACACCCAAAGATCCAACAAACTGTTTATTTATAAGTTTCTAAAATTCATGAATTTTAGATACCCAACTTTTCTTATGAAATACACTCAGATAAAAAAGGATGACAGTGTAAACATGGAGATGTCAAACAGGCTGTTTCCTGTTTTCTTAACAGACTGTTAAGAAAACTTACATTCCATTAAATTCTGCAAAACCCTTTTGACAGAAAGCCCTCGTGAAGATGGGGTATCTTCCAGTTTCTGAGTAATTATGGTTGGTAATAAATTTCAACTTCTCTGAAAATAAGTTAAGTTGTACAAGTGATTTCAGTGAGACTGAGATTTGGACTCATGGTCTGGACAGCACTGGTTTTGACAGACGTAGCTTTCCTGGTATTCCAAGAACAGTGTTGTTGTTGAGGTTTTCACAATTCAGAATAATATAATGCCAATTGTTTAAAAAAAGCTTAAAGCTGAAAATGATTTGCTATTTTTAAAACAAATACCCTGACCACTTGCCTTTGTCACAAAGACAAAATAAATGTGAACCATTCTTCTGCTGTCAACAGTTAGAGAAACTGTAGCTGAATATCCTTAAAGTTATACCAAGGTACAAGGTATGCTTACAAAAACACAGAATGCAAAAATGTTATGCTAACTGATCATTTCTGCAGTTAAGAACATATTGTTGGATTTTCAGAGTCAATGTGCATGCGTTAAATTCTGTAAAATTAACTTCTGTGTAGAGGGCCCCATGCAACACTTCTGAAGTGTGTTTTAGGGATGAAGTCTTGCAGAGGTCTTCAATTGAGCAGGAAGGAAGATTTCATCCTCTCCCAGAGGAGACTTTAGGAGTGATCACCAATAAAAGAGTGAGAAAACTCGCATTATGTAGTATCTAGCCCTACAGCAAGCCAGGGAAGAAACGGTTTAAGATTAAACAGGTCAGGTTTTAGCTCCTCTGAACTGCCAGCTGGCTTCACCCACTGGAGTACTCTGATCTTTGCACTGGATCTGTACATTGGGTTAGCACTGAAGTGCGAGTGAATCACAGGGAAATGATAATCCACAACTTAAAAACAGAAGGAAGGAGTCCTGCCAAACAGGAATAATTGGCTGCAGGCATCAGCTTTCCCCAGTCTTCAGCTCATTCATTTCTGCAGAATGGCTCTACAAAAGCATCAAAATAAATTTGACATTCTTATGGAAAACCACCTCTAGGTGGAAGTGTTGACCCTGCAGACAGAGATGAGATCATAAATATCTATGTGGCAGGAGTGATGGCAACATTTTTTTTAGAACTACTTCCTCTGATATTTTGCTTGAAACTGTAATTAGATGAGGGGCCTTGAGATTTATACACCTGTGAGCAGGTTGCAAAGCTCACTGGAGCCAGGAATTTGTTTCCCTCTGGGCCCTGATCCAGTGACTATGGTTCAAAGAAGTACTTCAAAGGACATTAGCCTGGGTGAATGCAGCAGCAAAGGTGCATGTTTGGTTTTGAACACATGCTTATGTGCAGTCCCCAGACTCTGTGCTTGCCATCTTGACCATGTTTTGATTGACATTGCAGCCTAAACCTGTGCTTCTCAGCTTATTCAGTGCCACAGAAAGTTTTGATTTTAACTGGACAAAACAAGAACATAGCTGCTACTTTCTCTTTCCCTCTTTAGAGAACAAAGTTCAAACTCCTGACTCCATATTTGAGTAAGTCATTCAAAGGATGAGTCCTGTACTTCAACTGCTGCGGACTTTAAGTGCTATGTAAGACTAGATACTGTTTCTATTACTGCTTTGTAGAGTGAAGGTATGATTCAGAAGGGATCAGAAACCATCCTTCTCAGACTGATTTCTGCACGGATCTGAGAGTAAGATGGACCGTTCAGTTCACTTTTCCAGGTGAT
The DNA here is from genome assembly GCA_013397555.1 of Urocynchramus pylzowi. NCBI lineage: Eukaryota > Metazoa > Chordata > Aves > Passeriformes > Fringillidae > Urocynchramus > Urocynchramus pylzowi. The sequence continues at coordinate 19,234 of VZRH01000079.1, read as the reverse complement.
TGTGACACTTCTTCCTTTCTTTTCAAGATACTTCATCTGCCCCTTGCCCTGTTAATTCTTTAATGACGGTAAATCATTTCAGAAAGGTTTAATTTTCTTTATTTTTCTGTTTCTCTTTTACACTGAAACCTGATAAAGGCTTCTTTTGGGTTGGGCCAATATTTTCATAAACAGCCAATGACACTGGAGTACAGCTAAGCACTATTTTTCCACAGGTATGTTTTATTTACTGTCAAAACCATTATTTATATCAACTGAACATGTCTGATTCACCATTTATCATGCAGCAGAGTGTCTGGAAGGGAGGTGAGACTATTGCTGGTACATCTTAGAGCTCTGTGGTCACAGCTTGTACCTACCTACAGGGACAGTGGTTCAACTCCGCTTTCTACCTGAGTGAATTTGCTTGTGTCTCTCACCCATCTGATGAGTGCCATAAATGCTGTACTATCAGGAACTCTAAGTGCAGACTTAGTGATCACTGCTGGTAGCTCTGTTCCTCACTGTCTGAGATAATCCTTCGAATTGGAGAGCAAGGTTAAGCTGAGAGTGGAATACCGATAGAATAACTTTGGATGTGAATTCATGGCCAGGTAGTAAAGGTTGTGCTGAATGCTTTGAGCATTGCCTGAGCCTCTAGGAAGGGCTGTGCCATTATTGCAGCACCTAGGCAGTGCTTCCACCAGCATAGTTACTCCTCACTAGCTTCCAGTGAAGGACTGTTTAGTTTTCTCATCATCACCATCAGGTCATGCCTTAAAACAAGTTTCCCAAATGCCATTGAATTGTGTCCTGTAAAGGTGTTGGTGTGCATGTGAACAACCAAGCCAATGAGAGAATTGACTTCCATCCACACTGGAATGAGGCCTTAATTAATCCAGGCATAAACCAGTATAAGTAATTTGTTCTTTGGAGGGAAGTAGCCAAAAGAGGAAGAGAGAGAGCTAAGCCAGAAAGCAGATGTTTTCAGAGATTGGTCTCTGAGCTCAGAAACTCAGCTCTCCAAAGAGAGATGGGAGTTGCTGGACCCAAAATAAATATACTGTAGCCCACTGGTAAAGAAGGATATATCATGTTTATGTATTTTATATCTTTATATCTATTCTTATGTATACATAGATAAGTGTGTAAGTATATTCACTATGTATCTCTCTCTCTAGATTGGCACAAACATAAAGCTTATTTTCTTAGTCAGTATAAGCCCAGATCTATTACAAAGCCTTGGCCATTTCATGAACAGCTTTATACTTTCCATGATGATATACCCAGCTGTGATGGTTTGTGAGACAGGGAGACTGTGTTACTTGGCTGAGCTTAGCTCTCTCTGCCAGGAGAAATGAGGAAGGTTCACTATTGGTGAACTCCACATGCCAGCTTGTCCCAGTGCACTTCTCACTGAGATTGCCCACTGGTCCTGTTAGAGCAAATGTGGATGCCTCACACAAGAATGGAGCTAGGAAAGAATTTTTATCACCTCCACTATAAAGAAAACTAACAATGTTTAATAGATACTCTTGTTTTTAAGAAGTTAAGAACTAGATGACCAGCAGAAAAATAAGGTTCTTCTTAATAATGGGTTGTGCATGTAACCTTTCCTTCCAGGCACAAGCCTTTGCACTCTGTTTTATACAAAACATGTAATTTTCTTATAATTTCCTCAAGTATCAAGTACAAGGAAATGGCTTTTTGTTCATAGGGTAGCTCACTGATTGATTATGTGTTCATACAGGGTCAAAGTCTCATCTTCTTTATACCACTGTAAATTGCATGAATTGCCACAATCTTCATTGAGGAATTTCACTTTACTGTTAATCTTTGTTATCATTAAAATATTTGGACTAGTCACGACAGATTTCTTGTAGTTAGTCTGGAAATTTCAAGGTTTTTTTTAAATCTAGTTAGCTAAATGGTCAAGAAAGAAGCTCAAAGATGCAGCTGCACACTTGGGTTTGTGCTTTGGATGCCGGCACCTTTTTGCACCCTCTCTTTATTAGGGAAAAAAAATCTAAATGGCAGAGCACTGTATCCTGCAAGCATTTCATTCCACCCACACAGTTCTTTTTCTTTAAAACAGGGCTTATTCCCAACTGGAAAGGCAGCAGTCTAGCTAGAAGACAGGTTATGTTCAAGAGAGAAAGGAAGGAGGTAGCTGAATCATAGCAATTTAACTCCGGCTGGGTAGATGTAAATCCAGCCACTGGTTGCTGCTATTAACAGCATAGTATGATTTTGGATACAGGGAATGGCATATTGTTCTGGGTAATGAAGGCTAGAGGTCAGAGCAGGCTATGCATTTGCCTTTGCTGCTTGCACTCCAGCAGGTGCAATATTCATTGCCTCTGTTCTGTGCACAGCCATCTCTAGCATTACTAATGAAATGTCAAATCATATTTTTACTTACTTCCTTTCTTCATCACCTGCAAATAGCCACACTGACAACCCTCAAACCAATCATTTGTGGGTTTCTAAGGATGCCATCAGTTAAAGTCAGTCGTCAGTAAGGAGCAACGCTTTCTGGAAATAAAATAAATAGGTTCATTTAAGGCTTTTCATAAAACAAATGTTGCAACAAAATTAATTTGTCCAGCATTAGTCATCACCCTTTCAGCATGTTAATACTGTTTCTTCTGGAAGAAACCGAATTTTTGAGGGGTTGAAAATAGCCTCTGTTACACTCAGCACCCACAAAGGGCAGAAAAAGCACACTTCTGAGTGTGTCATATTAACATGCTTCACTGTCCTGCATGTCCAAGTCATGCAGGCTGGTTCTGGTCATAGATCAGTTGATATTATTTTCCCATGAGTAACTACTTACACTTACTGTCTTGTCAGAATCTTTGCTGCAACAGGCAGGAGGATGGCTCTTTTTTGTGTTGATCTGCCCCAGAACCAGGCAGCTTCTAAGGAACATAAACATCTAAGAAGAATGGTAATCGTAGTGGGTGACTCCCTCCTGAAAGGAACATGTTGACCAGACCCACCCCACAGAGAGGTCTGCTGCTTCCCTGGGGCCTGGGTACAGGATGTCACTGAGAGACTGCCTGGGCTCAGCCCTCTGAGTATTGCCCACTGATACTCCAGGCTGGCAGTGATGAGACTGAAAAGAGGAGTGTCAGGGCAATTAAAAGGGACTTTAGGGCACTGGGACAAGTGGTTGGTAGGACAGGGGCACAGGTAGTGTTCTGCTCAGTCCCCTTGGTGGCTGAGAAAAACAGTGAAAGGAATAGGAGAGCTCACATTATCAACAAGTGTCTCAAGGGTTGGTGTCATCCCAAGAATTTTGGATTCTTTGATCATGGGGCAACTTTTACGGCACCTGGCCTGCTGGAACTGGACAGGCTCCATCTCTCTGTTAAGGGCAGAAAGTTTTTAGCTCATAAACCAATAGAACTCATGGAGAGGGCTTTAAAGTAGGTTTGAAGGGGGAAGGGGATGCAGCTGGGCTGTCTGGCAGCAGGCCCAAGGGTGGTAAGCCTGAGACAGGAGTGAAATCAGCAGCCCAGCTGAGGTGCATGTATACCAATGCACGCAGCATGGGTAACAAACAAGAGGAGCTGGAGGCCATGGTGCAGCAGCAGAGCTGTGATGTAGTTGCCATCACAGAAATGTGGTGGGATGACTCACATGGCTGGAGTGCTGCACTGGATGGGTACAAGCTCTTCAGAAGAGACAAGGGAGGCAGAAGAGGTGGAGGGGTGGCTCTTTGTGTTAGGGAAGCCTTGGACGCCATGGGTATGGAAACTAATGACGATGAAATTGGTGCCTATGGGTGCGAATCAGGGGGAAGGCCAACAAGGCTGACATCCCACTGGGAGTCTGTTATCATCCACCCAACCAGGAAGAAGTGGTGGACCACTCATGCTATAAACAGCTAGAGAATGTTTCAGGATCATCAGCCCTTGTTCTTCTAGGCAATTTTAACCTGCTGGACATTTTCTGGGAACTCAATACAGCTGAAAAAAGGCAGTCCAGGAAATTTTTAGAGTGCGTGGAGGACAACTTTCTGTCACAGCTGGTGAGCGACCCTGCTATGGGAGGGACTATTTGGATATGTTGTTTGCAAATAGAGAGGGGCTGGTGGGAAATGTGGTGGTTGGAGACCCTCTGGGGCACAGTGATCATGAAATTAGAGAATTCTCGATATTTGGTGAAATCAGGAGGAACATCAATAAGGACTTTTACATTGGACTTCCAGAGGGCAGACTTTGGCCTATTTAGGAGACTTATTCAGGGAGTTCCTTGGGAAGCAGCCCTTAAAAACAAAGGAGTTCAGGAAAGGTGGGCGAGCTTCAAAACAGAGATCTTGAGGGCACAGGAACGGACTGTCCCTGTGTGCTGAAAGACGAGCTGACGAGGTAAACGTCCAGCCTGGATGGGCAAGGAGGATTTGGAGGAAATTAGGAATAAAAAGAGGATGTATCATCTTTGGAAGGAGGGTTCAGGAAGTATTTAAGGGGGCGGCTAGAGCATGTAGGAAAAAAATTAGGGAGGCCAAAGCTGAACTTAAAATGGTTACTTTTGTCAAGGATAATAAAAAATTATTTTATAAATATTNGCCCTTAAAAACAAAGGAGTTCAGGAAAGGTGGGCGAGCTTCAAAACAGAGATCTTGAGGGCACAGGAACGGACTGTCCCTGTGTGCTGAAAGACGAGCTGACGAGGTAAACGTCCAGCCTGGATGGGCAAGGAGGATTTGGAGGAAATTAGGAATAAAAAGAGGATGTATCATCTTTGGAAGGAGGGTTCAGGAAGTATTTAAGGGGGCGGCTAGAGCATGTAGGAAAAAAATTAGGGAGGCCAAAGCTGAACTTAAAATGGTTACTTTTGTCAAGGATAATAAAAAATTATTTTATAAATATTTTAATGGTAAAAGGAAGGGTAAGACCAACCTTTGTTCTTTACTAGATGTGGAAGGGAACTTAGTTACTGCAAGAGGAGAAGGCAGAGGTGCTTAATGCCTT
>VZRH01000079.1:3833-14094 GCA_013397555.1 Urocynchramus pylzowi | reverse complement strand
CATGGGATCCATCCCAGGGTGATGAGGGAGCTGGCAGATGAACTTGCGAAGCCACTCTTCATCATTTACCAGCAGTCCTGGCTCACTGGTGAGGTTCCAGATGACTGGAAGCTGGCCAATGGGATGCCCATTCACAAAAAGGGTGGGAAGGAGGATCCTAGTAATTATAGACCAGTCAGTCTGACCTCAGTAAGAATATGGAGCAGTTTATACTGAGTGTCATCACACAGCACTTACAGGATGGCCAGGGTATCAGACCCAGCCAGCACAGGTTTGGGAGGGGTAGGTCATGTTTGACCAACCTGATCTCCTTTTATGACCAGGTGACCCAACTGGTGGATGCAGGAAAGGCTGTGGATGTTGTCTATTTGAAGTTCAGCAAGGCCTTTGACACTGTTTCCCACAGCATACACCTGGAAAAGCTGGCAGCCCATGGCTTGGACAGGAGTACTCTTTGCTGGGTTAGGAACTGGCTGGAGGGTCAGGCCCAGAGAGTGGTGGTGAATGGTGCTGCATCCAGCTGGGGCCAGTCACCAGTGGTGTCCCTCAGGGGTCTGTGCTGGGGCCAGTTCTGATCAATATTTTTATTGATGACATGGATGAGGGTGTTGAGCCTTTCATTAGTAAATTTGCAGGTGACACTAAGCTGGGAGTGTGTGTCAGTCTGTTGGAAGGTAGGAGGGCTCTGCAGAGAGACCTGGAACGGTTGGATGCATGGGCAGAGTCCAATAAGATGAAGTTTAATAAGTCCAAGTGCCGAGTCCTGCATTTTGGCCACAATAACCCCCTGCAACGTTATAGGCTGGGGACGGTGTGGTTGGACAGTGCCCAGGCAGACAGGGACCTGGGGGTGCTGGTCGACAGCCAGCTGAACATGAGCCAGCAGTGTGCCCTGGTGGCCAAGAAGGCCAATGGCATCCTGGCCTGTATTAGGAATGGTGTGGCCAGCAGGAGCAGGGAGGTCATTCTCCCACTGTACTCGGCACTGGCAAGGCCCCACCTTGAGTGCTGTGTCCAGTTCTGGCCCCTCAGTTTGGGAAGGACGTTGAGACGCTTGAGCGCGTCCAGAGGAGGCAACGAGGCTGGTGAGGGGCTGGGAACACAAACCCTGTGAGGAACAACTGAGGGAGCTGCGGGTGTTTAGCCTGGAGAAAAGGAGACTCAGGGGTGACCTTATCACTCTCTACAACCTCCTGAATGGTGGCTGTAATCAGGTGGAGGTTGGTCTCTTTCTCCAGGCAGCAGCTGACAGAACCAGAGGACACAGTCTCAAGCTGCATCCAGGGAAATANCAAGCTGCATCAAGGGAAATACAGGTTGGATATTAGGAAAAAGTTTTTCATGGAAAGAGTGATGAAGTTCTGGAATGGCCTGCCCAGGGAGGTGGAGTCACAATCCCTGGATGTGTTTAAAAAAGACTGGATGTGGCACTCGGTGCCATGGTTTAGTTGAGGTGTTAGGGCTGGACTTGATGATCTTGTAGGTCTCTTCCAACCTTGTCATTCTGTGTTCTGTGTGTGTGTCTCTTCAAGAATGTGGTAGAGCCCCCATCACTGGAGTTTCTCAAGATGTGCTAGCTCAGAGTGCTAGATAATCCTATTTATGCTCCCTTTCCCTCAAAAGACTGGACCAGATGACCTTTCAAGGTCCCTTCCAACTTGGGCTGTTCTGTAATTCTGTGATTCTGTGAGTGTACCGTTGCACCAGAAACCTTCCAAGAGAAGGAATATTTGGTTGGTTTCATACCCAGACTAAGTTTCTTGTGTGATGCAGGCTATGCTAACGTAGGTGTGAAAATGGATAAACAGAGCAATCTCCTCTAGGCTCATCACCTCAGACTCTTTCCTTCTGTTCCTTTCCTCTGGAGATTAGCTTTTGCTTTTCATGTTGAGAGGTTTTTAGGGACGAGTGTGTTTTGTTTGCAGAGGGTTGCCTGGGAGGCAGAAATTGCTGTTTTAGGGCTCTTGGTTACTCCATGGGAGTGCTAGGTTTGTGCTGTCTGTGGGCAGCAGTGAACTCACCAATAGTGATCTCCAGTAGCTGAGACATGGTCTTCTTGACATTGAAAGGCCTCATGTGTACTCTCGGGGATGGAAGTTTACTTGGAGCTCTTGGGTAGGACATGTTGCTGTTTTTCCCATCATTTTGCCCCTGAATGCAAATTTTCCAACAGACTGATGACAATGGGTGGTGTTTGAGGCTCTTGTTTCCTTTGCAGATATGGGACATGAGAAAGGCAATGTTTTCTCCCAGGATGAAAGCAATCTGTCTGTGCCTACAGGTCTTTCTTTGATTAAAATTAATTAATCACAAGTACATGTTAGAATTGTGCCAAGAATGCTCTGATCAGAGAAGCACCCAGTCAAAGGACAGACACATAGAGGGAATTTAGAGGAAAGCCAGGCATTATGTTACATTTTGTGAAGGAACTGTTGCAAGAGAAAATAATATCTTCATCTTTTCGGGGGGCATATTTTTGGAAGCCTACAGAGAATGTCCACCAGGATTAGAAAACTGCTTCATTCATAGTTTCGGCTGAAGAGGATGTTCATCCTCCCAGCTTTTTCTTCAACACCTGTAGTTTTTCCAACCTATGCCAATCTAGCTCCTGCTCAGAATTAATGTGGTAGGTAGGAGGAGAGAAACAACAACTTTCTGTCAAGGTGTGCTGAGGAAGTCACATTATATTTCAAAGCATCTCAAACTTTTGAATGAAGTACTGGTTCCTTAAAGGTGTTTAGACACATCTCTGTTTTGTTTTTTTTTTATTCTGTCCAAGAACATGTAGAACATGGATGATGTGGGATGCTTGTATTCCTCTGGTCTTTCACTTTTGCTGTCCTGGAAATAGAGTTTTGTTAGGTGGACACTTGGGGTAGGGGAAGCAACACTTTGATTAATAACCCCCTTCACTGTGACTGGTTGGAAAAAGATAGTTTGAGGCTTGCCTACAGCCTCTGCTCAGAAGCAGTGTGTTCTCTTCTTTGAGATCAAAGCATTAGTCTTATAGTTGATAATTTTAAATTTGGTCCTGTGAGGGCTTTAAAGATTTATGTAGATTATCTGTATGTCCTTTTGGGTGCAGAATTTTATGATCATTGACCTAAACTGCTTTCAAAGTCACTATGCTGTTCCTCAGCACTGCAGAGATATTTCATGAGCTCTGACTCGTCCTCTGATTGGCACACCACAGGTTTGCTTAGGAAGAGACTTAACTACAATAGAGACTTAAGCACTTATGCCCAAGTGCAGACCTATAACTGCCCATCATTGCTCTGAGCACCTGTCCTGGAAAGTTATCAGCAACAGCAACCTTGCTCACAAACTACTTGAGATTCTTGCTTCTGAACATGGAAACTCTTATTCTAAGAAGGATTGTAAAAGGTCATGGTGCGCTTTTCAGAGAGAAAGAAGTGTCAATAATCTTGCAACTTCTGTGGAAATGTGACACCTAAAACACATTCCATGGTGCTTCAAGACATTTTTCTTCCAATGATTTTACTCTTCATTAGACAGCTAAATAAATTTCAGGCTCTGTATCCTAGCACATTAAGTAGTTTTTCTAAGAAATACAATATGAAACATTAACATACCTAGCAAATGCTTATTTACTGTGGCAGTTCCTGTATCTGTGTGCTCAGTTTCATCCAAAATCTGGATCCCCTTTGTACAGACCTCAAGGCTTTATTGATGGACTGCAGCTGACCTGTTAGCTCACAGAGACAATCAGCATCAATGTCTACAATGAACTTGCTCCCCTTTGAGAGGTGTCTTGCCTAAAGCTTAAAAAACTGAACAAGTTACCTCAACTGACCCTACTTTCTCCAAGTCAGAAGTTTCATGTCCTACACGTCCCATGGATGGAAAATGAAATAGAATGATAAAACATTAGAGTGATGACCTTTTCATGACAGAAACACTAAAGTTTGAAGTTGATCTTTTTCTATAATCAGAGGACCAGAATGAATTTCAAAATCTTATATTAAAAGGAATATCAGTCTTTGAGACTAGATTTAAATCTGGTTATTTTAGAAAGAAAAATCAAAAATGAAATTTATTTTTCCTGAAAGTGCTTATATGCAGCTCCATTCCTTATGTATGATTCTATCAAATTTCAACAGCCTAGCATGATGGTAAAGTGGAAATCAGTTGTGTCAGTCATTCATCCTGATGAATACATCTGTATTACCTTACACTGGACTTCTTAAGTGACCAAACTTTGGTGGCTCAAAGGATTACTTGCTGTGTGGGACACATCAAAAAAGTCAACATTACAGTTCTAGTTCAATGCATTATTTGATACTAAGGACTCTGTTACAGAGGGTCTCTCTCTCGGGATAGTGGGGAGGGAAGGTTTTCTTTCATGCTTTTTCTCAGGAGAGCCAGTTTGGTTGGAACAGCTGCTAAAATTATTAATCCACCAACTGACTGGTCATATGATTTCACAGAGACCACTTATTCATGTGCAATGTGTTCTTGCTTTCTTTCTCCATGCTCTGGGTTGTGCACATATGACATCAGTACTGCAGCTGTATTACACTGAATGCTTTATATTTTAAGGCCTCACTTCTAGTTACTAAAAAAAAAAAGAGATCTCTCTCACATATATTGGAAAGGGAGAAAGGCTGTAGCCCTACATCAGCTCTGATTAGGTTTTACCTATTGTTCAGGCTCCCTATGCTCTGGTCAGCAGCAGATTGCTTACACATGATACGCTGTATTTTTGTTGTCTATCAGATTAGTGCAACCCTTTATTCCTAAGACTCAAGAATTTCAAGGTGTTCCACAGACTAGCCATGGTTGGATACATCCACTCTATGGCTGCCTGTCTTGAATGGACCTGAGATGTTCATGTCTTCAGTATCTTGAAATACAGAGATTCTGTAACAATGGTCAGGGTAAAACACTCTGGACGTGTGGTGTCTGGAGATGGCTGTACTTCTTCCTTGGGAGTCACAAATACAGTAGTGCTGGGTCTGACAGAATGGTTGAGGAAGGCAAGACAATGGCATATTAACCACCCCAACAAGAGGGGCAAACAGCTTTCCAGAGCACCAAGGGGAGATGTGAGAATATTATATTGATAGTGCAGTCTTCGCACAAGGATTTTGGTACTTTTAGTTAGGAATGCTGGGAAGTTTCAGAGGCAAGATTGGTCTGTGCTAATGTACAAATCTGGATAGTACAGAGAGGAGAACAATTGATATTTGTACCTTTTATATTCTGGTCATTACAAGGCTCAAAAATCCTCTTCCTCGGCATGAGTGACAGAGGCAGTCAGGAATGCAGAGCTCATTCTGTAGTACAATGTTGACTTCCTGACAGGTTGAAATGTGGGGGAATGTCTACTCTTTCCTCCAGAGCACATGGCAGGGGCCACTGTGGGAGATATGTGCTGGGCTGGATGCATCACTGGGCTGTTCTACATGGGCAGCTGTGATGTCCCTCTGAAAGGCAGCATGGCACTCTGCCATTCAGTGTCCCCTCCTTCTTTCCTCTGGGAACATCTTCACAGCCTGTCACAAGAGTGACCAAGGGAAAACCAGATGAATCACTGAAGAGACCTCTGAGTTCTTGAAAAAGAAGTGGCTTTTAAAAATACTGAGCTATTAAGTAGCAGTACCCTACCCATTTAAAGCATAGTTCATCTTCTAACCATTCCAAGATAGCCCTGCAAGGCAAACACAACACTGTTTCCTCCATACTTCAAAAGGAAGGAAATTACAGCACAAGTGACATAGCTGAAGTTTCAAGCTAGGTGTATATCAGAGGAGGGATTAGTATTTATGCTTCTAACTACCAAAACTGGTGTTTTGCTCATCAAGGCAACAATGCCTCCAAGGCTTTGTGTTGCAGAATGAACAAAGCTAATGCAACTTTAATAATGTCTATGTATATTTTATGCCTTCGCCATAAGGATATGGGTTCCTTAGGCTATATGATTTTGACATATATTTGAAAGTGGTGCAGATGTAATGCAATGAGATGATCATGTCATAAAATCTGTAACAGAAGAGTTTTTCCCTCACTGTGTTATCTGATTCCTTTCTTAGCATCGAGTACCTGGATTTGGGGTGGGGATGTTCTTATTTACCTGGACCTGAGTTCCTTGAGCTTAAACAAATGTTGATTTTGCTGCCATGCTAGTTTGTTCCTATTTTTTAAATCAAAGGTCCTCACTTCTGAACAAATTATACATACTGAAACATTCCATTAGTTCCTGCTCTGTAACTCTAAGTAAATATGTTTACAATGGGCTTTTTTTTTTTGTTGTTGTTGTTATTTTGTTTTGTTGGGGTTTTTTGGTTTTGTTTTTGGGGTATTTGTTTTGGTGTTAGTTTTTTTTTGGTTTTGTTTTTTGTTGTTTTTGTTTTTGTTTTTGTTTTTCCTGGCCTGATTGGGGCACAAAGAGGAACTTACATATATTATTTTTATCTTCTGAGAAAAAAATAGCTGGAGATTTTTTGGGAGGAGGTAGTTCTTTCCTCTTCAATGTATGGAGGGAGTTAGGTGTCACTAAGAGTGTGTGTACATAGATATAAAAGGGGATATACTCTACTTTCTGTTGCCAGTGTCAGTCAGACCTGCTTAACACTGGGTGTAAAAATGTGTAATGGCTAGAGAAATATCAACGTGTGGGTGAAATAATCTGCGTGCAGTAAAAACAGGGGAGTCGCCTTTAAATTCAGGATACGAGTTTCCAAATACAGTTTGCTGGAAAAACAACATCAGATTTGGCACTGGTTCATCAGCGGAGAGCTGGATGTGAAATGGAAGGTACAGTAGGGCTCGGGAGCCATTCCTCTCTACCTAGATACGGACAGTGAGATTTCCAAAACGGAACGCTCAGCGGTGCCGGGGTAGGGCAGAAGGTTTGCCAGCCTGCAGAGCCTGTCTGCCGGCGTGGGATCGCTCTGTAGCTAGCATTACATGCGGGGAAGAAATCTTCCTTTCCCTGACTCATGGGTAGGGATAGGGGCCATCTAGTGGGGAGAGAAATTCACAGCTGAGAATGTCTCCCATTTCAGTTCCCGCTCTCGCTGCCTCCCTGGCACAGCCTCTGCATGCCGGCACAAGAGTTAGAGGTAAGTAATTCTCCTCTATTTCAGGAAGGAGCCGTAAAAGTCAAGTCCGTGCAAAATAACCAGCGATAATTACACTAATGGCATTCAGATTGCGCTAGTATCAGGACACCACAGAAATCGTGATCTGGTTTTGCTCTTTTGCTTCAGACGAAATGCCCTGCCAATGTGAAAATAAAGCCAGATTATTATGTGTGCCCCCTCAATATTTCTGTGTCACACAGTTCAGTGAACTACTTGCATTTAGTCCAGGACCTAAAGTGTCAGCTTAGTTTATAAAAGCTGTTTCCTAAGTTCACATGGTGGGTTTATCCTTAAGAGGCACAGGGAACTAATATCACATAAAAATATGTATTTGTTTTTTATCAAAGCCTGAGTCTTTACTTCTATTTTTTTTTGTTTTTAAGTCTGAAGGTGCCTAGAAGGCTGCTCTATGCTAAATATGAGTTTATTTTCAATTTCTAAAATAGATTGTCCCCACCCAGCACCCTCTACCCCTCCATTTGATGAGTGCTCCTATAATAAACTCACTGAAACTTGTTCCAAAAGGCAGTGCTTTCATAGGAACACTACTCAGTCTCATGTAACAAAGATCTATATTAAGATCCATAGATTGAATCTAGATAAAATGCAGTCACTGTAACTGCTGACAGCAAGATCTCCCGGGCCTTGCTGTGATGAGACACGCATTGCAGGTGAATCCATGTCCCAAGTGCTTTGCCTTGAATACAGTTGTATGGAAAAAATAGTGCTGCTGGGAGGGAGGGAAGGAAGGCACTTCTGTTTCAGGTGCCATACAGTAAAAAAATCTACCATAACTTATTTGCACGAATAGTTATTGTCTCCCCTCCAGTTGCTATGATCATTAGGGTGCATCATCAGCTTTCATGACTGGGTCCTGCTGCTGGAGTACAGGGCTGACACTGGCCACAACCCGAGGTTCTTGCCTTAGAAGGGGGCAATTGTAGCTTTGCTGCCAGTGTAAAGCTAGTCCCACAATGTGCATTCCTCCACCTCCATAACCCTTCTTCATCCCTGCTACCAGGTGAGAGGCTGAGAAGCACCTCTGGACTGGCTCCTTCAAGTACAGGAGCCAGGGCAAAATATCCTGTTTCCTGGAGCTGGAGAGAAATCATCCAGAAGAGGCAAAGCCCTGGCAGTCTGCATCTTGGGCCTTCTTGGGTCATGGAGAAACTTTCCTGGGACTGCTAGGAGAATAAAGCTGCTGACATAGGGTGGTGGGAGACACCAGAGTTAGTGTTATCCCTGGAAGGGTAAAATAATTTTTGGTGGTGCTGCTGAGACTCTGGTAGGGTATGTGGGCTTCACACACAGTGGGGCAGCCTCCTGTGAGCCGGTTTGTGACTCCAGCCTGCAATGAATGCAATCTGTAGCATCAAGGTCACCTTGGAGAAAATAGTAGACCTGGACAGATGAGGATGTTTCCTGACAACATGAACGTATCAGGTGGTGATCCCATTTCTAAGAAAAGTCTTCCCCAGCTCTGCCTTTCCACTGAACACTGAAGCCATACAGGATTTGAATAAGGCCCTTGAGCATTTTCCCACTGGCATTGTCTCAGCAGTGCTCTGAAGTAGGAGCAAAACCTAACAAGAGCCATCAGGTAGGCAGTTTTGATAAGACTTGATTAAGCCTACCAAATCCCCCCAAAAGGAAAGACTTATTGCTAGCACAGTTTTTCTCCCAAAATACTTGATTCTTATGGCAATTAATGCTGCTGATTATATAGCAATTGTATGATGTAAATATATACTTCAAAATACCAGCCTTTGAGGTAATATTTCCTCATTCATTTTACTGTTCATGAGGGGGGATGGAATGTAGTGAAAACCAAGGAAGCTGGTATTTGATGTTCTGCTGTTATCACAGTCTTTCACAGTTTCACAGACAGTGTCAGACCATTTAGATCAGTGAGCTCTGCTGCATGGGAAGTCCCCTGTGAACTGGTTCCCTCACGGCCTCTCTCACATTTGTGGCTCACTGTGATCCTAGTGAACATAAGCCCTGCCTAACAGGGTTGTATATTCAGAAACTTTCCAAGTAGATTCCTGGAAAGTATCTAGTAGATGTGTTACACTTATCTGTATATTAGCTTGACCTTATTGCTTGTTTCTGACTTCACAATATTTCCTGAATATATTCAGGAAATCAAATTATGCAAAGTGCTGGAAATGAAAGCAAATCTGAATGAACTACAATCCCTAGTTTCAAACATTCATAAATTCCTTAAGAACTTGTGTAATACAAAGTATGTGTGTGTCATCCCATAGGCTACGATACATTTGCCTAGACTTTCATGTATTTATTTTTCTGGAAGTGGAGCCTCCCACCAAGTATCTGACACAGTGATTTTCTGCTGTGTAAATGACCACACAGCCTTTGAACGCATTGCTCGCATCTCCGCTGCCACCACAAAGACTCACACTCTGATGGATTAACATCTATTTTAGGAGCCAAACTGCATGTCCAAGTTATTCCTGCTGGAGTTGTAGCTCCTGTGAGAAAATAACACCTTTTCCCTCCTGACTGCATTGGCATCAATGGCCTGGCCTTCAGGAGGCTTTGACAAAGTGTCCTCCAGGAGAACAGAAAAGACGCAGGAGATGCTCTTTCACCTTCAGCTGTTCGCAAAGCTGTGTGATACAGCTGCAGCCAGTGCAGCACAATTTCCCAGGATGGAGGCAGAGGGAGTTGTGGCCATGGAGATGGTGACAGCAGCAGATGAGACCTGTCCTGCTGGCAGCTGCAGGACTCGTGCTGCTGAGGGGTGTGGGCAGGGGCTCGGGGCCTTGTTGGGCTTCCAGGGATGTCCTGCCTTAGGTGAAGGTCCTGAGGCCCTCTGGCCATGGCAGGGACCAGAGCTGGCCACGGGCACCAGCCTGACCTACTGTTGCATTCATCTCTCCTCTTTGCTTCCCAAAAGGCCATGCCACCCACAGCCCACCAGCCAGCTCAGCTGCCCCCACCTCGATGGAGCCTGGGCAGCTCGTGCCCCCCGACATGCACCCGTGGCCCAGCCTTGTAACTCCATTACCTCACTGTGCTGCAGGGCTTGAATGCTGCAATTGTTCCCATCTCACAAAGGCAGGGTCAAAACCAAGGAAGGCCTGGCCCAAGTTTAGTTTTTATAACTCCAGTTCTTTTTTTTTTTTTTTTTT